>JAOTBA010000002.1:29925046-29951260 GCA_025629845.1 Erythroxylum squamatum | reverse complement strand
TTCATGCTATGTCATATATCATGGACTTCATTAATTCGATTAAAGATCAATATCAATTCATAAACAATGTTCATGAATATCAAATTAATGAAATATGCCTTTCTTTATTTATTCATAAAGTCTGCACACGACTTTGAATAAAACGCGCTAAAGGCGATTGCCTTTAGGGCACAAACTGACAGTACTATACATGCATAAGTCGAGTTGTATCCTCATACAAGTCAACTTATGAGTACTGTGCAGGTGTAAGTCGAGTTGCATAATCGCACAAGTCGACTTGCACTTACATGCAGATGGTATGGGATCACCACCTTGTGGGTGATTGCGTATTTCCTTATAAGCCTTTCAAAAAGCTTATTGCATAAATGACTTTCTCCATCACTTATAATTACTTATGGAATCTTGATCCTGCTAAATATATTTTCCTTCATAAATTTAACAACTTTAGCATCATTTGTTTGGGTGGTTATTGCTTTTGCCCATTTAAACAAGTAATCAACTCCAACAAGTATATCTCAAATCCAAAAGATTTAGGAAAAGGGCTTATAAAATCAATACCCCAAACACTAAATAATTCAATAGTCAATTTGTTAGTTAGGGGCATTTCATTTCTTACACTTATATGTCCAGCTCATTGGCATTTATCACATTTTAAGTAAAAGAAATGAGCATGACAAAAGGTTAAGACACTTACCTACTCTTCCTCTGGAATGCACCTTTAAATGATTTCATCTTTGCAAATCCTGTAGAGTATGGATAATCCCAAAAATAGTACTTGCTTAAGTGAAGAAATATTTTCCTTTGTTGAAAAGTCACATTAGGTCTCAAAATGCCATAAGCAAGATAATTCATATAGTCAGTGTACCAAGGAACTTTACTAATAATAAATAACTACTCATCAAGCAAGTTCTCAATAATTGCTTGCTTCCTTTATTGTTCAAGAGTTTCCAAGCTAGGAGCTAATATCCCAAAATGATCTACAGGAACATTATCACTCCTTTCTTATCTTTTATTTCCACATCAAACTCTTGTAATAACAAAATCCACCTAATTAACCACGATTTTGGTCAAAAGATATCTAAGAGTTGCATGATCATGATGGATTATAACTTTTGACCCTAACAAATAAGATCTGAATTTTTACAATGCAAAAATCAACGCTAACAATTCTTTTTTGGTGGTTGTGTAATTTATTAGTGTATTACTCAAAGTTAGGCTAGCATAATAAATTACATGCAAAGATTTCTCAACTTTTTGGCCCAAAACAGCTCCCATAGCAAGATCGAAAGCATCACACATGATTTTAGAAGGCAAAGACCAATTAAGGGCCATGATAATTGGTGCAAAGATTAATTTTTCTTTGAGAATGTTAAAGGCCTTAAGGCATTCCTCATTAAAATCAAAATGGACATCTTTGCCTAATAGTTGACACAAAGGATGACTTATCGTAGAGAAATCCTTGATAAACCTCCTATAAAATCCGAAATCCTTGATAAACCTCCTATAAAATCCGAAATCCTTGATAAACCTCCTATAAAATCCAATATGTCCTAGAAAACTTCTAATACCCTTGACAGAAGTGGGTGGTGGAAGTTTTTCTCTAACTTTTATTTTAACCCTATCAACCTCAATTGCCTTTTTTGACGCCACGTGACCTAGGACTAACACTTGTTTTACCATAAAATGACTATTTTCCCAACTTAAACTCATGTTGCATTCAATACATCTTTCAATTACTTGAGTTAGCTTATTTAGACAATCATCAAAAAAGGCACCAAAGACTGAGAAATTGTCCATAAATACCTCGATAAGGTCCTAAATCGTGTCTGAAAAATGAAAAACATGCATTTTTGAAATGTTGCAGGCTCATTACACAAACTGAATGGCATCCTCCTGAAAACGACTGTCCCAAGTGGACAAATGAATGTCAATTTTGCTTAGTCCTCAGGAGCAATCAGTTTCTAGTAATCACCTGAAAGACCATCAAGAAAACAATAAAACCCATGTCCAAAAATCCTATGCATGCGCATAGAGGACTAATTCCTTTAATGTCACTTAAACCCCATCCTAGGGCATTTTTCAATCTTTTCATCTCACTTAAAGTCCTTTTCTCTTGGTCAGTATCCAAAGTGGATGCAAGAATGGCAGGACATGTTTTGCCTTCTCCTAAAAACACACATTTCAAATTCTTAGGTAACTCTTATAGCTATACTTTTGGTGGGGCTGCATTCTTCTCTTCTTTAGGAGTTGTCTCTAAGAATTTTCCAAACTCTCCCTCAGTTTCATTGTCTAACATTTGGCAATACCCATTGATAGATGAATATTTAACTATATTTTACCACCCATATTTGATGTATTTTGCTTGATATTTTATACTTTTATCATATATTTGGTACTTAATTTGCTCGAAGTGTGTTTACAAGTGATAATTGCCTTTATGGACATAAAGGAGAAGAATTTGGATGAAAATGCAGCATAAAATAGAAAATCAACAATCTAGAAATTGTGCACGACCATGCACTTTCACAATTCAAGCATTTTTGGACATAGACAATCCGATATATGACTGTGTGCCAGACCATGTAAGTCCTAGAAATCTTAGTTTTTAATATAAAAAGACATTTTCAGCAGCTAAGGAAAGGAGGAGACTTTGGGAGGTGATTTCTAGACGTGGAGAACATTCAAAAGGGACGATTTCAGTCCAGGGAAGTGGAAAACAAGAACAAATCAATGACAGATTCCTTGGAATTCAAAATCAAGGAAAGAACATTCAATAGAAGACAATTAGGGAGATTTAGAATTATGATTCCATTATTTTCAATTCATTTTTCTTTCATTGTATGTTTGATTTCATATTCTAGCATGTGTAACTAAATGTCCAGTTAGTGTTTAGGTTAGATAAACCTTATGTTAATACTTTAACATGATTTGATTCTGCTATTAATGCAATTAGTTGTTTGATATAATATGGTATGATGACATATTTTACTTATATTCTAATAACCCAAGATATTAGTGAAGTGAATCACACGTTAATAAAGACTTAATAAACGATATACCAATGCACAAGAAGGGGGGTTGAATTGTGTATTCTTTTTCACTGATCCCCTTTTTAAAAATTTATTTAAAAGAAACTTGTTCTTTTTTCAAACTATTGAAAATCAATATTGTAAAATACTTTTTGAATTCTTGTATGAAAATAGTAAGATTGAAAATATAAAGTTAAGAGAGAGTTAAGAGTTGAGAGTTGAGAGAGTGTTGACACAGTCGATTTATACTAGTTCACCCTAAACTGTGGGCTACGTCCAGTCCTCAGAGATCTTTCTAAGATTTCACTATCTTTCACAACGTTACAAGTATTCTTTGATACCGAGCCTCTTCAGGTCTCTTACAACAAGTATTCTTTCACACTTAGCCTCTTCAGGCTATCCGCTTTTCTTTCAACTGAAAGAGTTTTTGAGCTTTTGTTACAGAAAATGATCGCTCTAGTTTTTCGCATAATAAGATTTCTCAAATCACTAAGCTTCTACAGTCTTCGACTTCGACTCGTATTTATAGCCTCAGTCTTTAACCGCTTCTTGATAACTGCTTCTTTCTTTTTGTTTCTTGATCTTTCAAGACTCAGATATTCAGTTGAGTTCTGTAACTAACTCAAGCTGATTATTAAACCGACGTGGTATCGGTTCTTCCATCTGATTTTCTTCCGTCTGATTATTTAGATTGCGCCTTCCGTCTCACTTTCGGTTTGCGCCTTCTGTCTCACTTTTAGTTTGCGCCTTCCGTCTCACTTTTGGTTTGCGTCTTCCGTCTTATTTTCTATCGTCTGACTTTTATCTTTACACTTCCATCTGATTATTGCTTTGCTCCTTTCGTCTCATATTCTTCTGCTTCCGTCTTACTTTCTTCTTTCATTATTATTTGTTTTTCATCAAAATCATTTACGTAAAGTTATTTTGACTTAACACGTAGGTTGGATTAAAGTCTCCTGATTGACTTTTTCTAAGTTAGTAAATATTGTAATAATCGCAAACGTATGACATAGCTGTAGGTAATATCAGCAATTACAGGTCGATCTCATAAAGATAGTAATTACTAGTAATTTTATTTTTTCCTAGTATTTAGCCTGCGGATCGATTTTGGATTTAATAAAGAAAGTAAAAACAATTTAAAATGAAATAGGTAGCAACATTGGACACAGAAACAAGGAATTACTTAGAAAATTATCGACATCAAAAATTAGTAGCTAGGTTTCAAATCTCCCTAAAAAAACCTTAACTGATTAAACTTTTATTATGAATTTTTTTTATTGATTTATTGGATCATGGAGATTTTTATGGTATGATAATACCTAACTTTAAGTATATTAACAACTAATCCTAAGGTTTTCAACCAAATTACTCTGGTTAAAGTTTATAAAGTTTCTTTACCGATTGGTGAATCCCTCTACTAGGTTTGGCCCTAATTCAGAAGATTTATATCATCTTATCTTTAGCGTTGCAATCAACTCCTTTCAATTACTATAGATCTATTCAAACCTATAATTTTTTAATCTCTACGCATGAAATTCGATTATGATTTAATATTCTCGGGTCTATTAAAGCATATATTAAACATGTAATTAAATCGCAATAGATCAATCAAACCAATTACATTAATAAAATAATCAAAACATTTTTACAGTATAAACATAGGGTTCATCTAGTCTAAACACTAGCAAGATGTTTAGTTACACATGATAGAAAACGAAATCAAACATAAACTAAAAAAACGAATAGAAAATAAAGGATTTGTAATTATAAATCTCCCTTTTAATCTAATCGAATGTTCTTGTAAGGTAGAGATTTGATCTTGCATTCCAGTGGATCTTTTGATAATTTCTTCGTGTTTTCCACTTCTCTAAAGCAAAATCGCCCTTGAGAACGACCTCCACGTCTGGAATCACCTCCTAATGTATACTTTCTTCATCTGAGGCTACACACATCCTTTTATAGTAAATTTTAGGGTTCTGGGGAGATGCACAGGTTGATGTACGGTCATGCATTAGACCGTGTATAGCTAAAGCGCCTAGAAATTGTGAATTTGCACAGCCAGAGAGAAGTGCACGACCTATTGCATAGGCATGGATCCCTTCAATGCTTTAAATCTTCGTTTTATATGGTACTTTCTTTCAAATTCTTCTCCTTTAAGTCCATAAAGGAAATTATACCCTATAAACACACTTGAAGTGAATTAAGTACCAAATATATAATAAAAGTATAAAATATCAAGAAAAATACATCAAATATGGGTATATATATGATCAATAATGTGTCAATCAAACATCCTCACACTTAAACTTTTTCTTGTGCTTAAGCAAACCAATCAAAATTATAAATCTTACACACCAATCTCTCATCAGTTTTGATATGTCCATTCAGACTATACAACATCATATCCTATTGAATCAAATTAACATACAAGTAGAATCAAATTATCCTAAAATTAACTTCTAAGTCAATATTAGTGATAATCACATTAATAATCTCACTGAAATTAAAAAGAAATAATCTTTACACCCTCACTGAGATGTCACTCAATGCATTCAAGTGTTTAGGGTGAAAAGTATCAAAAACTCTTAATCAATGCATAGTAGAACTCTTACCATATGCTTGCAATAATATTAAATCTCCACTACTTATGTATAAACTAGAAATAAAAATCCAAAGGTCTTCATAAGGATGTAATGGGGCTTAGGTATGGTATGGTTGGGATAATAAAAATGTTTAAATTAAAGGAAATTTACTACACAATATATTCCAAGAATTGCTTACAAATACACATAGATCCTTTCATTGCAACTCTAATGGTACCATAAACTTATTCACAATTTTCTCTGTTTTTTCTTTTCTTCAAATTTTTTCAATCAAATCAATTAATCATTCAGTAACACAATTCAAGAAATATTGGACCTTTTAAGAATTTCAAACAAGTAAATAATGTAAATAACCTTCAATGTTCAAAACAATAAAAATTTCTTTAAAGAAAAATAAGATAAAGGTTAATATGTTGGTTTAATCAATGAAAAAGAATAAGGTTCAACTTGGTTTTTTCCTAAAGGTAAATTTAAAGGTGTGGCACTTATCAAAGAAATAGGCTTAAACAAGTCGTTGAATCTAAGTGCCTTTATCATGTCAATGCTTCTAATTTAACAAATATGGTCTCAATATGTATAAAAATAAGCAAGTTATAGAATCATTCTACTACACATGATATCGTACATGAAAGAAGGAAAAGAGCTTAAAATTTTTGAAATTTTGCTCTTAGGCTTAAAAGCTCACAAAAAAGATATGTATTTATGTGTAAATAATATGTAATATCATTCAACTTACTTCAATGATTAATAAAAATATGACTTAGAAAACTAATTTTATTCTAACTCGCATCCTTTTGCATAACAATTCAATGAATAGTCAACAATGAAATACAATATTTATGAATGGATTTCAAACAATCTAGAATATCAGTTAAAAGAATTTTATAATCAAGATTATAATAAGCTTAAAGAAATCATTAAATATTCATTAAACCGATCCCCATATTTAAAGTTGTACATTGTCCCCAATGTACACTATACAATAATATATGAAAGTGAGAGGGATTTTGTGGTACTTTCCTAATAGTGACAATCTTCTGATTTCATATCCATCTAATGTTAAACTACATCCTTGCAAAATATTGTTTGTTTTTTCTTCTTAAATTGAGGACAATGTGTTATCCAAATATGGGGAGGGTTGTGTGCATTATATGTTTTTATTTGAATGTGAATTTTGCATATTGTATGTTAGTTTATTTAGGATTGCATGATGTGATTTATGTCAATGTGTCAATGGATAGGACTTAACAGAATCGATTTAGCTTTGAACATAGTCTGTTAGGTTGCGAAGATTTTTTTGAAAAATTAAATTAAATTAAAAAGGAGTTTAGTACAACACTAATCCTACTAAAAGGATAACAAAAACAATGACCAAACGACATCATAAGCTAGAGAACGACCCTGTGTAACATACAACCTCAAGTAAAACTCTCGGATCTTCTTGAAACGAGTTAATTAAATTCCCCCAACTAAAGTTCCTCCAGAAGTTTCCGAATTAGGGCTCAAAAGTCTCCATCAACTCTTTCTCCAGACAATTAAGGAGGTAAAGGACTTCTGATTTAAACTTAGTTTCTTCATCTTCGTGTTTGTCTTCACTCATATGTCTCTGATTAGGGATGCTTGATGGGTCATCCTCTGTATTTGGGCTCTGGCTAAAATCTCCCATCACATGACTACATGTCTTCAGTACCAATGATGGATGTAGATGATCAGGGGTAAAGACCTCATGGAGGAGTGACCCCGTAAGGTAAGAGCTCTAACTTTAGATTCATACACAAATGTTATTTGTTTGATGCCTTGCTAGAGTAGCTCATAAAGATGTATTGTTCTAAGATGTATTGGGTATTCTTCGAGTCTCGCTAGAGTCTCCAATAAATTACAAGTCTCTCATTCCATTTCTTCTTTATCTGGTTTATGACCAGTTGTTTTGTGATACTATTAGAGATGATTTTTGTGAGAGAATGTATGCCTCTTTCCCTTCTTGCAAATCTTCTGTTATCCCTCTCCCTCTATATCTCCTGAATCCATGTTGTAATGGCTACCATATAAACATCCTTGTCATATTTGGATGCATAGTTTAGTAGTATCTTTTATATAATTCCATTCATATTGCTTTGATAGTAATTAAGTGTGCATAGAGAGGAAATTTTCCGCCATACTCTATTAGAAAACTCACATCTGAAAAATAGATTGTCTCTCTCCTCTTCGTCTAAGTTGCAAAGGATACATCTTTTATAGGAGGAGAGGAATTTTAATATTATCATAGTGCTTAGTCTGTCCTTCATGGCTAACCATCTCAACAAGTTGGCATTTGGCTTGATAGTGTTGGTCCATATCAACTTACACCATCCAATTCTTAGGTTCGTCCCATACTTTAATTGTTTTGTTTGCCTATTTGTTATGTCCAATACAACTAGACCATTCCATAGATATATATCCTCTGCTTCATTATGTCGATATTGTTGTATCGAAAAATATCTGATCTCCTCTTGGGAAAGATCCTATTTGCAATTAATTCTTAGATTTTTGTTTTTTCTGAAAATCTATCTAGATTATCCCTAAATATCGGATGGTGAATTAGAGCTTCTTGACCTATCCAATTGTCATAACATAATGAAATTCGATCCGCTGCCCTTATCCTGTAAGTGACCTGGTGTTGAACTTCCTCCCCTAGTCTAAGAATTTGGTTAAAGAACTATGAGAAGCTGTCTTTAGGTCTAATTGCCCATAGGATACCAGCCCTTAATATATAGTTGTGCACCCATTTAACCTATAATGATTCCTTTTTACTTAAAATTCTCCACAACCTTTTCAACAATAAGCATTTTTTGCTTCTACCAATTGACTCCAGGCCCAGTCCTCCAGTTGCTTTTGGTTGACATATTTGAGTTTAGCTGACCTTAGCGATTCCTCTTTCTCCTTTGCCCTTACTTTATAGGAATTGTTTCATCATTTTTCACAGTTTTAATTAGCCCCTTGGATAGGAAAATGTGAGAACATCAATTTGTATTCATGGACATAATAACAGATTTCAGGAGCTAAAGTTTGCCACCATAGGATAATTTTTTGTTTGTCAATGAATCTAATCTCCTTTGCATCTTTTCAATAAGGGGGAGACATTCTCTAAATCGCAGTCATCTTGAAGAGATAGGAATGCCCAAATAAGTGATAGGAGGATTATGATTTCCCATTCCAATGACAAGAGATATATCATTAGCTAGGTGTGCAGCACTCTTCGATAAGATGAAAAAACTTTTTTAAAAATTAATGCTCAATCCTGACATCTCCTTGAATCTTTGTAAGGTATTTATTAGTAATGTAACTGAGGGGATATCAACCTTAATAAAAAGGATTAGATCATCTGTAAATCATAAACTGGTTAGTGAGTATGGAACTTGAAATATGGAGTCGAAGAGGTCTTGTTTTTCAGCATAAGGGTAAGAACCTCCATGCAAATTACAAATAGGTAAGGGGAAAGAGGATCCCCTTGCCTAAGTCCCCTTTTGTCTTTAAACATCTTAGTGGGACACCCATTGATCATAATCCTAAAAGAAATCATAGAAATACACTCTTTAATCCAATTGATAAAAATCTGGGGGAAAACTCATAACTCCCATAGTCTGCAGTAAAAAACCCCAACTGACACTGTCAAAAGCTTTCTAAAGATCAACTTTTAAAGCATAGTTGTGAGGTTATTTTCCTCTTGTGTACCCTTTCAGAAGTTTCTGAAATGTTTGGATATTATCTATAATATTCCGCTTGCTTAAGAATGCTCCTTAGTTCTCACTGATGATGTAGTGTAGCACAGATTTCAATCTATTGGCCAAAATTTTAGCAATAATCTTGTAGCTAAAGTTAGTGCATGAAATAGGCCTAAAATCGATCTATATAATAATGTTATGAGTTTTTAGGATCAAACATAAGGAAGTCTTTTTGATCTCTTTGAGAATTACTCCATTTTTTTAATAATTTCTGCACTAGTTCTTTCATAATTTCCTTAATGTATACCAAGTTTTTTTTATAGAAGAAACGATTTAGACTTTCTGGTCCTAAAGCCTTGGAGCCATTCATTTTAAACACCACAGCCTTTATTTCTTGATCTGTGACTTGCCTGATTAAAAGATTCGTTTGACCTTCAAGAATTTTAGTAGAAATAAACATCCTAAGATCTACACTGCAAGTGCCAGCATTTCCCTCAAATCCTAAGAGCTTTTAGAAATGTGTAAAGGCATCTTGAGCAATTTCAGCTTGCTTATACAAGATCTCCCCTGATTCTGTTTTAATCAAAGTAATCATGTTTACATTCCTCCTTACCTTAATAGTATTGAAGAAAAACCTTTTTGAGCATGCATTGTACATAATCCATATTTGTGCATAAACGAATACTTATAATTGTGCAATTATTAATGTATGTGCAACGTGTGTATTGCATAATTGTGACGTGCAGGTTAAATGTTCGCATTCAGACGTTTCCAGATCATGGAAGCTAATGCTAATCTGGAGCGTACTGTGAGTAGATCTAGATGGCCTCATTTCAATGTTTTTTTTGTTTGAATTTTTGTATTAATTGACTACTGAATGATCAAATGAATGTGTCTTGATTGTTGATTCCGGACAATGAAGGTCCGATGATTATGATGTTTGATTTGGATATTGAAGTGCTACTTGTATTTGAATGAGATGAAATAAGTGTACATAATATGATTGTTAAATGCTGAACCACGGTCTGATGATATATGTGTTTTGAATGTGCATTTGCATATGAATGAAAGTGTGATTCTCAATTTTAATGGTGAATGCCGGACTAAGGTCCGATGATATGTAAATGTGAGTGAATGAGATTGTAATTGATGCATTCCATTTCATGAATGCATGAAACATAATGGCAATTGTGACCAGAGGAGTCACTGATCAGAGCTTAAAGCTCAAAGTGTGAAAAAGAGCCTCGAGCTCAAAAGTGATTAAGAGCCTAAGGCTTACTATGTATAATGAGCCCTGTATCCCCATCGAATAAGGGACAGTTAGTAACGAGCCCGGTATCCAATGGATACGGACAGTTTAGGCACTCGGTTACAACAAAGTAACAAATAGAAAGTGGGTCTCATGTGCACTGCATATGCATAATATGAATGATTAAATTGTATTGAGTGTTAAATGTGAAATGATGTGAATGTGAATTATGTGTTATGTGACTTGGTGAGCCATCGATGATGGTCTCTCATTAAGTTCGCAAAACTCACCCAAAATTTGCAAATATTTTTCAGGATCAGAAGAATACCTCGTTAGGCAAATGGGAGTATCCCTATAGTATACAAGTAAGGGATAGAGGTCGGGATCAATTCGCGTCTGCATTGTATTTCTTTAGTTTTTTTGTACTGAATTGTATATTTCGCAACTTTTATATCAATTTATGTATTCCGAAAGTTTTGTAAAATGTATATATGATTTATGTTGTAATGTAAAGACATTATGACTAAAATGTTATGTATTTATGAAAGGACCCAAATGGCTATTGAAAATTATGTTGATTGTATTGTTATGACTGAAAATGTTTATGAATAAAGTGGGCCCGAATTGATTATCGATTTCTGCAAATTATGTTTATGATTTCAAAAAAAATTGAACAGAGTTTTGACTGATTTAGTGCTCTAGCATGCCACCCTCACGAGGCACGGACTCGGATATCACCCATAGATGTCGGGTACGTGCCTTGTGGGAGTGGGGTGCTATAATATATGTAGAAACTATTGGAAATGCTGTTGAGTGAGTTTTGTCTCTCTTGTGTCCATTGGACGGACTTTAGGTCTGTTAAACGGACCTTTTCAGGTCTAGAAAACTTCCTAGCCTCGTCCATGTCTGTTAAACAGACTTTAGGTCCACTAAACGGACCTTCATGGGTCAGAAAAACCTTCCCAGCCCCCTTCACGTCTGTTTTGGTGGGATGTATGTTCACTGAGCGGACATTCACGGTACACTTTCACAAATTTGCAATTTTGACCCTCTAGACGGAAAAATCTCTCTTCGAATTCTTCACATAAGTTGTAGATCTCGAAGTCTCTTCTAAAGAGTCCTAAAACGAAGTTAATCCAACATATACAGAAAAAGTTATGCCTTTTGTCCCAAGATATGTTTGTTTACAAATGATTGACTTATTAATTTTTCCCATGAGATATTTAAGCTTGATTGTGATCTTGAATGAGCCTAGTTGACGTTGAATTGAGCCATTAAAGTAAGGAAAGTGTATTAAGTGTTAAAGAATGATTCAAAGATCATGTTAATTGGTTATGAGACGAGTATTAAGGAAATGTACCCGGGATTGTCATTGAACATGCATTGTACATATTCCACATGTACATTTGTGAATAAATGAATACTTATGATTGTGCAAAGTTGTGATGTGTATAAATGTGTATGTA
This sequence comes from Erythroxylum squamatum, assembly GCA_025629845.1. Taxonomy (NCBI): domain Eukaryota; kingdom Viridiplantae; phylum Streptophyta; class Magnoliopsida; order Malpighiales; family Erythroxylaceae; genus Erythroxylum; species Erythroxylum squamatum. The sequence goes on along the minus strand of JAOTBA010000002.1, from coordinate 29,939,212 downwards.
TTGCATGATTTAGAAAAGCATATTGAGCGTCAACATCCAGATGTTGCTGTGACTTCGAGGCAATAGCTTTCTGGAGCAAACCGTGAGTAACCTAGATGGCTTCATTTAATTAATTGTTGCTTTAAATTCTGTATTGAACTGTTTTGTGGAATTGATTGTGTTAATTCCGGACATTGAATGTCTGAGGCGTTTGATGCATGAATGACATATTAGAAGTGTTCCTTATATGTGAATTTGACAAAATATGTGATTTCTCAACATTTTGTTGAATGCTAGACCAAAGTCCGAAAATAAATATGAACGTGAATGTGATACATTTCATTACATGAATGTATGAACAGATAATAGCAGTTGTGACCTGAGTAGCCACAGAAAATGAGCTTAAAGCTCAGAATGTGATTAAGAGCCAAAGGCTCGCTATGTATAATGAGCCCTATATCACCAACGGATAAGAGACAGGTAACAATAAGCCCAATATCCACAATGGATAGGGACAGTTTTAGGCACTTGGTCATAACAACGTAATCATCGAAAGTGAGTCTCACGAACATTGTATAAAAATTTTAAAATGTGTGTTTGAATGATTAAAGTGTATTGTTGGCTTGTAATTGCATGAGTAAATGATATGTGATTCTCCTTGATAAATGAAATGATGTGAATTAAGTGCTTACATGTCTTGATATGTTGTATGAATTGAGTAAACCATCAAGGATGGTTACCTCACTGAGTTCGCAAAACTCACCAAAATTGCAACGTTGATATTTCAGGACCGAAAGAGGACACGGGTGACACAGAGACTCTATAAGAAGCATAGTTCTTGTACTTTTGGAAAGAAGAAATGGCTCAAAGGTCGGTCAGCTGAGAATGAAGGATTAGATAGAATTTTTGTATAATTCCTAATATGTGTAGCGTATTATGTATTTAGTTTTGACATTGTACATATTTGGATGATATTGTAAATCTACAATGTATATTTAGTTTTTATGAAATGAAATGAGGAAATTTTTCATTTTTAATTATTGTGCCTTTCTTTATGATGCCTTATAAGAGAATATGATTGCTCTAGCGCACCACTCTTACGGGGCATATATTCGGATATCACAGAGGAAGTCGGGTACGTGTCCTGCAAGAGTGGGGTGCTACAATTTCTTGGTATCAGAGCATGGCTGACATCTATAGGAACATATAGGAATATTAGACATGAAATGTCATGAGAAATGCGGATAGTAATCAAAATTATTGTCTATTATAGGTCATCTGTTATAGGTGATCAAGTTGGAAGGTCAGCTAATATAAATGACTTAGATTCAGTAAGAGCCAGTAGAGAGTCTTCTGTATCTCAACCAGAGAGAATGCCTCCCAGAATTCCCGAGAGAAGGGAAAGGAGGTATGATAAATTATGAAAGCAGGGGGCTGTGGACTTCTATGGACGTACAGACCCTGCAGAGGCCGAGGGATGGTTAGAGAGGACAGAGAGAGTTTTTGACCAAATGGACTATGAGTCGAACGAGAAGTTCGACTATACAGTTTCTTTACTGCAAGGCCCAGCATACCAATAGTGGAAGACTGTTCCAGGCAGTACCACCAGGCCTTGTAATCTAAAGTGAGAAGACTTTCGGAGGGTCTTTAGGGAGAAAAGATCTACTTGGACAGAAAGATGAAGGAGTTTCTGGATTTGAAGCAGGGCAGTTTATTGGTAGCAGAGTATGAGATCAAGTTTAATGAGCTGATGGGGTATGCTACTGCCTTGATTCCTACTGAGGAAGACAAGTGTAGGAGATTTGAAGATGGGTTGAACATAGAAATCAGGATAAGGTTAGCAATCTCCAACTTGAGCAGTTTTATTGAGTTGAGAGCTGCTTCGATCAGAATTGAGCAGCTATTGAGTGAGGGACAAACAAAGCATGGGCAAAGGTCTAGAATGAAGAGGTCCAGTGTCTTTCAGAGTAGTTTTAGCAGAAGGTTTAGTAAGTGCCAGAATAGTTCTTTTCGACCACCGGCTGGATCAAGACAGTCAGGATTCAGATAGAGGGGTAGCTTCATCTAGTCTGGCAGTGGAAGAGGTGCAGTGTCGGGTCAGTTACCAAATTGTGAGCACTATGGAAAGAAGCACGATGTGAGTGCTAGAGATTGTCTGGAGCTTGCCTCATATGCGGCTCTTTTGATCATCAAATTAGAGATTGTCTTGCTGCTATTGGAGCCCAGGTTGGTATGAGAGGAGGAGTAAGTGAAGCTACTGCCCAGCAGAGTCGAGCTAGTGGGTCTGGACAGAGTGATCGTGGTAAAAGTAGGATGAGTTCTAGACGTCCTACTCTCAGGACTGAAGTGCGGTGCAACCGACCATAGTCTCAAACCCGAGTATATACCTTGACCAGATAAGAGGCTCAGGATTCTCCTGATGTCGTTATAGGTGCATTACTTATTTTTTCTTTTGAAGCATTTGCATTGCTAGATCATGGATCTACGCATTCTTTTATCGCACCACATCTAGCATCTAGGTTGCATTGTGATAGAGAACGGTTGAAATATGGATTAGAGGTGAGTACACTGATAGGTAGTACTACAGTTATAAAAGAAGTCTGCAAGAGGTGCTTGATTCGAATTGATCAAGCAAAATTGGAGGCAGACTTGATTGTACTATAGTTAAGGGAGATAGACATTATCCTAGGCATGGATTGGCTCACTGCCCATAAGGCTATCATGAACTGTTATACTAAGGAGGTGTTATTAGAATCTCCTAATCAACCAAGAGCAGTTTTCTGAGGTATTAGTCAAGTAGTGCCAACCAGGTTGATCACATTCATGAGTGCTTTGAGGTTGATGCAAGAGGGATGTGAGGCTTATTTAGCCCACGTCATAGATACCCGACCTGAGGAGAATGTATAAGACATTCCTATTGTTAAGGAATTCCTAGATGTGTTTCACGCCGAGTTTTCTGGTTTACCCCCAGATCGGGAAAAAAAATTTACTATCAATTTGGTTCCGGGTGCTGCTCCTATATCTATTCTTCCATATAGGATGGAACCTATGGAACTAAAGGAGTTGAAGACTCAGTTACAGGATTTCCTGGAAAAGGAATTTATTAGACACAGTGTATCACCATGGGGAGCTCCAGTCTTATTTGTGAAGATAAAAGATGGAACTCTGAGACTGTACATCGATTATAGGCAATTGAATCAGGTAATAGTGAAGAATAAATACTCGTTTCCTAGAATTGATGATGTGCTTGATCAGTTGCAGGGAGCTCAGGTGTTCACTAAGTTGGATTTAAGATATAGGTACTATCAGTTGAAGATAGCAGAGGCTAATGTATCGAAAAGTGCATTCAAAAGTAGGTATGGGCATTTTGAGTTCATAGTAATGCCGTTTAGGTTAACAAATGCTTCAACTGCATTTATGACTTTGATGAATCAGCCCTACTTGGATCGATCTGTAATTGTGTTTATTGATGACATCCTAGTGTATTCAAAGAGCAGAGAAGAAAATATTGAGCATCTAAGAGTAATTTTACAGATTATGAGGGAGAAATAGCTATATGCCAAATTTAGTAAATGTAAATTTTGGCTGGATCAATTGGTATTTCTAGGTCACATAGTGACGAGACAAGGCATACAAGTGGATCCAAAAAAGATAGAGGCAGTAATAAAATAGGAAGCTCCGTAAAATGTATCAGAAATCTAGAGTTTCTTAGGATTGGCTAGATATTATCGGAGGTTTGTCGAGGGGTTCTATATTTAGTGTCCCACCAAATATCCAACCCATTACACCTCAACAACTCACTCAAACAACCAATCCTATACCAAGCACATTACCCAACACTATTGGATCTAGCCCTCAGAAAAAAGAAGATCACAAAGAGACCAAAGTATATGTTTTTTTAATGGACCTATGGCCAGGATATATGATGAATGGAATAAAGCTTCCATTCATATCAACAACAAACCTTCAATTATTCATAGAAGATATACAGATCGAACTGAAACCAAAAAAATCCTTTCTAAATTTCGAGAACCATGTTTAAGACCCCAATACAAACAAGCAAGTGAAAAACAACCATCTCTTTGAAAAATGAAGATCTTGGGAAGACCAGTCAACTTGGACAAGATCAATGCAATCCCCACCAGAGCACTTAAAGAAGAAATGAGAAAAATCACGTCAGAAACTTTTTATGATTGTTTCCAAGCATTAAATAAGTGGAAGGAAGACCAAAAAAAATTCAATATTATCCCTAGAACCGAGGAAGATATGGCCCCAAAGTAATCATATTTCCCGAAGCAAACCCACTTACTACCTATCTATTTTTCCAGAGCGAAATGATAGATGCTATTTACCTAACCAATTTACACACCCTCTCAGAATTTCCTGTAAGATTCATCTTGGCAGATAGAAATTATAAAGAACGTTTTGCCAAAGACCGGGAAATATTCCTCAAAGTCTTCAGCAGTTACCCAATTTTCAAAGAAGCTGAAAGTATAAAAGAATCAGTTCTTATGACTAGAATCACCTATCTCCAAATTGTAATTAGTAATGGTATGTATCCACCAATAGATACTGCCCCAAATTATGAATTTAAGTGGGATCTAGTCAATCAATTCAACCTACAATGCTTCGAAGGAGTTTACCACCAATGTTTAAAGATAAATCCTGACTCTTTAGTGAAGATGAACTATCGCGATAATAAAACAATTTGAAGAAAGTTTTGCCACAATCTCTAGATCATTCATCGACCTCTCGACTCAATGGAACCAAGCCCTTTGTCAGCAGGTACAACAATACTCACAACACAAATGTCCAAATTACCCATCATCATAAAAAATGGACAAAGAAGATAGTGCTTCAGAGGACTTCATTATTTAAGACTAAATAATTAATGTAGGCCATCTGTTAGGTCCTCCTGTTTAATTATTCAGGCCATTTGTCGACCACTAAAATAAAGTAAATTCCCTCATATGTATGATTGTTAACTTTTGCTTTTTAGTTTTGGACGATAGTAATCGTCCTCTATATAATGTAAGCTTGAACTCCTATTCAAGTTATGAAAAAATAAACGCTTAAGTTTACATATCTCTCCCTTTCAAACTCCTACTTTAGCCTACAGATTGGCGATAAAAAGGAAACGCGAAAAAACAGTATGTTCTCTTTAGTTTTTATGTTTTCATCAATTATTATTCAACTTTATTTAATCTGTATATATTGTATGAAACCTGTTATCATTTTTCTCTATACTAGTGTTGTTTATTCTTGAAATACCTATTAGAATATACCAATGTAATGGATATATTCGTATTAGTTTAATAGATCAAGAATAGATTTATAAACAATTACAAAAAATTCCCAAAGATAGAAGACATAAAATAGGACATATACACCTATCTACTATTTAAATTTTATTAAAAAGTACTTTCCAAGAAGGCATAGATTCACCAATACGAATATTCTTTATAGATGAATGAATGACTCATCTAAAAGATCAAGTAAGCGGTATAATGAATGGAAATTTAGCTTATGGAAAAATAAAATTTAATACTTGTTTAAAATTAGGAATTCCTTTAACCTCACACAACTTAGATGAAACTATAACTATTGCTTATAAATTCTACAAAGAAAATTTAATGACTATCAGATTATACCCCTTTTCAATTACTTATCAAATTATGCTTTAACAAATTCCCATCATAGTATTGAATTCAAAAATACCAATAAAATCAATTATTTAATAAAGTAGCAAAGGTCGGTATTAATTTATGAACAAATCAAAGATAATTACCATTAATAAATTATCCTATTAAATTATTTGATGTAGAACCATCTGCTCATCGACTATCTTTATTTGAAAACAAAATAAATAAAGAAAATCTTTTATTAAGATCAAAATCAGTACGATTAGAATGACCAATTAGGTTTACTGAACCAGGCATAGATTTAGAAAAACCCATTCAGATTACCGAACCAAAAATAATAAGTGAAAAGGAAGAAGAACTAGATCAAAATCAGCAACTAGGAAAAGAAAGAATTTCTATTATAATAGTATTTAAATTAGAAACCATTTTCCTACTAGAATAAGAATTCTAAGAATTCTATATATATTTGTACTCAGCCTTTCATTAGTAAGAAGCAATTTGTAATTTTTTTACAAACTTGAATTTCAGTGATGTTTTCTTCTAAAAGTGATTATTAGACCCTATGAGTGATTTTCAGTTTCCTACTATCCATGCTTTGTGTTCTTCACTAAATTTTAGCAACCTTAACCTAAATTCTGGCCCTCTCAAACCTAAAGTCTAACCATATTAAACCCTGAAATTCTAAGCTTAAATTTTCAACAATCAACTCTTAAAATTCTAGCTATACGGTCCAACACCCTATTATCAATCATATTTCTTATATTGTGAGTTTTACCACTAGATAATAATTCTTCTATTTATCCTACATCATGATGTGCCTTTCTTGTTGATTTTGCCAATATAATATAACCGTTAATAATGAATCAAGATTGGACAACACTTCCTTGAACGAGGGCATTAAAGAAAGAAAATGTTTTACAGGAACCTGTTGCCAAAGATAAGCTACGTTGATACATAGTCGTCATCATAGTCTCTAACACAGCCTAAAGGGTGACTTGTTATGCAACTTACTTTATAATACATCATTCGTCCCTTTGACACCAAAAGCAACCGTAAGTACTACTCAAACCAATGAATTGAAGCAAAATTTACAAAGATAAGTTCATGCAGCACTTGCAGCCATCAAGGATTGCGAGCTTTGATAAACACTTCTCACTTTTTCAACTTGGCCATTTGAATGAATCAACACTTTAAGCCAGCATCAGTTGCTGGCCGTTTATCAGGTTCACAGTATTCCAAATATACTTCATTTGCTGCGAAATAACTATGACAGTAAGCTAGGCCCATTTTCTGCAGCCGTCCGTGCATGCCCATAATTATGGTGCCTTGTCATCTGTATATCATGCGACAAATGGGTTCTTGCTTTTGCATAGGGAGCACCCCTTGCTGTACACAATAAGTAAACTGTAAATAAAGGAACCTAATTGTACCTTCTTCTCCGAGCTATTTCACCAGCAAAAGGAGAACTAAAAGTGTCTTTTTAGCCAAACGTTTTCATGCTAAGCCCAAGTCATCAACCAACCACTTGCCAAAAGTTGGAAGTTCTATGCAAGCACTAATGTTTTCCTATTTTCTTTTTCCTATTTTTTCATTTTTTTTTATACGAAGCAGTATGTTATGCTAAACATCAGATGTCACATGCTACAGAGATTTTAAAATCGTCTGCTTCTTAAATTGTTGCTGATACGAATACCTGCAATTTGCTGTGCTCGGAGAATATTCTGCCGTCTTTTCCACCAACAAATTGAACAGGTGATCAGGAGGAGGAATCCCACAGCAGCAGCAAATGCAATGCCAACTATTGCACCAGCAGAAAGGTGAGGCCCACAAGTGGGCAACCCAGGTATACCACAAAGACCGGCATTATCTGTGAAACTGCACAACTGCAGTAAGTACACACATCAAGCATTCACTTTTTAACAACAAATTTAGAAGCTATTTACTTTCATAACATTCTTTGGAGCCAAACGGCTACTTTAAGGACAATATTCTCTGACCCAGCCCTCCCCATCCCTCTTAAGATTTATTTCCCAACTAGACAGTAATAGAGCTATTTCTTCATAAAGGGCGTATGGAATTTCATGCAGAATGTTAAGTGTACTGCCATTAACCTATGGAAAAACTAGCAAGAACAATATGATTGAAAGCATACTTGAAGCTAGCTCTATGTAAAAGCCTTCCTCCTAATGTTGCTGGTACTTTTCCAGACAGAGAGTTCCCATTGAGATCCCTGCATTGCAAGAAGTTGATAGGTGTCCTCTACCCAACATTTTAAATATCACTACTTTATTGGCCATGGAAAAAATCTTACAGCCTTTGCAATGAAGTCAACTGTCCAAGGCTTTCAGGAATCGGGCCATTGAAAAAATTGTAAGAAAGATCCCTGCCATTGAACTGGATATGATCAAATATTCTAGAAATCCAAAAAAAAAAGCCTTCACCACTGGCTATGCATGTTTACTAAAAGAAAAGAAGCAACTCAGACTAAGACTAGGCCAACATTGAAATCAACTTAGTCATCTTTCTAATCCTCCACTGAACTGGCCAAGGACTACAACTGCACAGTTTTAGCAACTCTAAAAACTAAGTACCTTAACACTATGTGTCTTTCACTTGACCTTCTCCAGAGGGGGAGAATGGAATATCAGTAAGATAAAAAAGAAGAGAAAGGGTAGTACCCGTGTTATTCTACTTCCCCAGTGACAACATAAATACACACAAAGAATCAAATAAAACACTTTTATATTCATTACTTGAAAAATTTTGTGCACAAATGTTATTCATCTTAAACAATCGGAAAAATGTTCATTAAGCTTAATGAGTAGTTTTAAACGTATCATAGAGCACATCGGAAAGATTCTGAAAAGTTAGAGAAGAAACCCTTATGCACTTTTTGTTTTTTGATATGGAAGGGATTTGTGTGCAGTTACGAGTTTGTTAATTATATCAGCAATTTGATTTAATTATTCCTTTACCGTTACTACCACAACTTAATTTCTTGAATTCCTTAAGATTGTTGTCTGCTATCCTCTCGGCACTAAAAAATTTTAGGCCCTTTATTTTCCTTAAACCACATATTCTCCTTTATCCTTGGTGAAGCTGGGACTTCATTGATTAGGATTGAGCATATAGAGTAGGATTTTCACTTGAAAATGAATGGTTTAAGAAGCTTACTTTAAAGCATGAACTTGAGGTTCTAAGGATAGAACTGTAAGAAAGCTTAAATAATTATCAGTGCCACATATTTCTTTTCCAAAATTGTTGACTCCTTTGTATCGGTTATTCTGGTCTCAGCAGGCTTTCTAGAAACCATTTTGAACTAAGGGAATAATGCTCTTTCCAGAAACATAGTCCACTCATGCATATCTTCTACATGATCAAGTTAGATTTTAAACTACACATGCAAAGCACAATCATATAAAGGCTCACGTGCAAGGATCCTTTTGGGTCAGTTATGGTGCACAACAATGTTATACAAGAGATGAATGAGGATTTGAAAGGAAGGACGGGAAAGAGGTAGAAAAGGGCATGTTGACCTTATGATCAACACGGTAGAATTTAGGGATTCATAAAATCACTAAAACCATTTACTGGAAAAGAGTAACCAGCTCATCCTCTTTTTACGCATTACTCTATGGAAAATGTACAACGGTGTTCGGGATTGACATTAACTCATACATCAAATGTCAAAGTAATAATGCCATACTAGTACATAGACATATATAATGTTAGCAAAGTTTAATAGCCCGTTGTTATGTTTTACAGATGATGCTCATGGTTACAATATTTTCTTCCAGAGTTTAAGCCCCGCTCAATTGGATGGCTGTTCAAGTGTGGAAAACATTAGAAAGATTTTGACACATCTTGCAAAATTTAGTGGTAGGGAAATTAAAGTGCAATCAGTACTTATTAGCCTTTATCTTACTACTTAAAACCTTCCAACTCTTTGCAACTTCTATAAATTATACTGGCTCTATTGGATTCTTCTATAGCATACTTTTACTATGTGCTAACTGGTTATCCAACTTAGCATTTCCAATAAAGAAATTCCCATGCATTCCATGTGTAAACTGCATGGTTATATATACAGAACTATGTATAGATCAATATATACATATACGTGTATGTGTGCACATTTCTTGAATGACCTCAAACAAATGGACATTGTCATCCACTCATGCCACAAATTTTAGAGAGATTTTAGCATGATACACCAAAAGAGTGAACGCTCTAACTACAGTGGAATAGATGATATTATACCCACAGAAAGATGATTATGATAGAGTGAATAACAAATTATATTTACAGGACTCATTTGAACGTAGTGATGTTTGACATTAAAGGAGACTAGTCCACAGCATATTTTGTGAAAAAAAAAACCCTCAATGAATTAGGACAAGGATATAAAGATCAAGGAATTGACAAAAAAATAGTCCTTAAAATTGTGAGGCCTACAAGGATGATGTAACATCTTTTGAAGGCAGACTTACTCAAGTCAGATATACTAGCTCTAACACTTCACGGGCAACCAATTAGAACTCACGAAAAAAGAAACATCAGCAAATGGTCAAAAGCCTCATCAGTTGCAGAAAAGATGATGCTATTATTTTTCCAAACCACTTAATTATAATAAAAAATGAAGAGAACTACATAAATCAAAATTGAATATTTAATGAAATAATGCATCAAACAAATAAAAATGAGGCTCTTACAGAACTTCCAAAGTAGATATTTTTCCAATTGATGATGGAATGGGTCCACGGATGCCATTACCACTCATGTTTCTATAAATATCCAACATTAGATGAAAGGCATAAGAAGCAACAAAATTTTCCATTGTTCATAAACCCACCCAAATTTTCAATGTCAAAAGGATAGGGACATTTATGAAACCTACATGCTTTGTAAGTGATGAAGTCTGGATATATCACTTGGTAACCAGCCCCCCAAACCTTGGTTGTCAAGTCCGCTGTCCATATAATCAAACACAGCGTAAAAAAATCTTTTTACTGTGTTAAGCATCAATACAATAATCTGACGTCACTTATCAGGTCAGGAAATGCAGATAAAGAGGCCACTTTTAAACATGAATGAAACCAAGGGCAGTTCCGATCCAAAGTATACTGTCAACCAATGATCAAAGAAATAACTATCAGGAACGAAATAACCGTTACCTTTATTAATTATACATTCACTTTGACTTCTTCTTCTTCTTTTTTTTTTTTTTTGGTCTTATGTAGTTAAGACAGATAAGACCGAAGTGAGCCATTTTCTTAGGCAGCCAAAGCTCCCCCATACAATGGCAGGAATTCTTGGCAGAGTTTGACTTTCACTTTGCATATATTGCAAAAAACAAAGAGTTATGCCAAATCTAGTGCCAACATAAAGAAAAAATTGTTTCGTATTCACCCTATGCAAGCTAATGAATTTACTAAACAAACTAGATGGTTCATCAAGAGGAACAATATCTGATTGTTTTAAGCTCAAAGGAAAGATCAAAGAGATAAGAAATTACAGTCCATCAATAAACCATTTGCTGCTAGCTCTATCAAACTGGCAGTCCACTCCACTCCACGGATGTTGTTGCGGAACACATGGATCACCATTCCACCCAAATCGAAGAGGAAGTGCCAGAGCATCCCGTAATGCCTGTAATGCCCTAACTATGAAAACACAATCATATTAAATCAACAATAGTTTACATTTCACAAACATTTGAATGTGCAACAACCATATTTTTGCTAAAAAAGAATTGAATAAAAAATCATGTGTATTTCAATTCATCAATTGAAGAAGATGATTGGATGTGAGGATGGAAATAGTAGCCAGAAATAAAGAAAATAAAAAGGCAACCATGTGACAATTCTACCTTCTTCAACTATGGCTTTGGACTCAGCGGAAACTACTTCAAACACCTCAATGGCATTAATGATGGCATGACTACCTTCTCTAGGATGCAAGGTTATTGTTAAACTTCTCCCATTGACAGCAACTGTGGTGTTAAGTACAAGAGCCTTATAACGATCACCACTCATTTGAGCAATATCTACTCCTTCAAATGCAACAACTCCATTAATTAATATGTCAAAGAACCTTTGTTGCACACCAGTTACAGAATCGTCAATCTCGGCAAAGTGCAGCCAGATTGAATAATTTCTATTAGGATCTACATCCATTGTGTATGTTAAATCCGGTCGACGGTTAGTGCTAATAAGGGCTGTTTCATAAAGAGCTTCTGGGTAAAAGTTTGGCATAGTTGAAGCCTGCTGAATTCTTCTTGTACTAACTATTGCTTGATCAGAACCTGAACCAAAAGTTTGAATGGAACTCCAAAATCTATCCCCACCCCAAACATCCCCACTGTAATCTGAATCAAATTTAGACATTTTACTACCACAACTTAGTCTTTTTACTGTCCTGAGTACCGTCCCTTGACCCCATCCAGGGCCAAGATTGTAAGCTCTATCATCAACTTGAAGGAGTTCTATTGAAAGTATAGCTGGATCACCATGACCAGTACTATGGAAGCAGATAGATGCTGTACCATCAGTAAGAGAGACAAGAGCTTCAGTAAACACTTGGTCTTCATGATTACTCCAGCCAGATTTCAGAGAATATACTTGTGTGCCTTCAACCGAAATGTCGAATAGTGGTTCATCATCAAAGTTAGGATGTGCAACTAATCCATAGAAGACCCTCAAAGCATAGTGCCCTTTGGGCACTCTCCTAATGTTATAGCAGTTATTGGGACCTTCGGACAAGGGGAAGTAGCGTAATGTTGTAAGTCTGGGTGAGACAAAGCTAGGAAGTGTAGCATTTGAAGGAATCCCTCCTGTATAAGCAAAATCCTTGTACCAAAGTGTATTGGTTGGTGGTGAATGGACATCTACCCGCGATCCGCAACTTATGCGCATGACCCATGGTGCTACATTAATGGAAAAGATTTTGTTGGTTACATAGAAAGAGTATCTAAAGTAGAACAATTAAGTGGTCTCCTACTTGAATGCAGCAAAGACTATGGTTCTTTATGCAAGCATCTAATGTTGAAGTGAAGTAGTAATTCCTTTTTATTGCATAACTGTCCTTTTACCCCAAAAGTTATTGACCAGACTGTACTTTTGTCTCCAAGACTCCAATAAACCTATAGGAATACAGCACCAGATCTTCTGTTCTAATGTTGGAAGATTATCTTCAATGTTTTCCAGAAAAAAGCAAAACCAAAACATTTCCTTTTCATATTAGTAAAGAAACATTAGCAAATCCAGAACTAATACCGCAATCATCACTTGTGTCAACCCTGATTAATTTCATTTGTAGATTGGAAGTAACACATAAAGCTAAAGCTTGATAAACTATAAAATCTCGCAGTTTTTGATTCCACTACCGCTTACTTCCGTACAATTTTGAAATTAGTTCACCCAACTTCGTGTTCATGCTTCTAGAAACCAACAAAACCAGTTTAGCATTAACTAATCGCAGCCCACTCATGTGTTTTTAGAGTTTTGTCAGTTGTAGTTTGGTCAAGTGGTACTCAGTGAAGCAAACTAAGCTACATTAATTCCTTTTCTTTTCCACAGTTCCTCCACAACCAAAAAGATCCAAACTGCAGATAGACCTATCAATCGCTTGACCAATACAAAACCAGACAAGAAACTACTTAAAAAGAGATACCAAAAATACAAAGAACAAGGTAAAAACTCACCTGGTTTAGCTTGAGAAGGAAAGCGGACCAAGTCGAATAGCAGAAGCCACAGTAGAAGAAGAGCCAATGTCTGCATTTTAGTTTGCACTAACTCACTCTTTCTTTACCAATAGTTGAAGTTGTTTATGATGAGAAGAACAGTGGATGTACTTTTGGGATTGAAGACTCTAGATCAGACGGTCTACATGAGAGTCGTTTTATGTTGGTCCCACTTATCTTCTTCCACAGCACATTCTTTCTTGTGCAGCGAGCAAAGAAATAATATATAATTTCATAAATTTTAAAATAAAGTCAACCGCTTTGACTCACGATTTTTGTTTGAGTTTGTTTGCTTTTGAGACACGACCATAATTTGTTGCGCGATCGTCGGTTGATATACGCCTAGTTAAGGACGGTCAGCGAAGAGACAGTGCTCTTTATCGGTCCCATGCGGTCGGGTCGGGCTGAAAATGATTTTTCTCCTATTTTATATTGTTTAGTGTCTAACAATTATAAAGGATAAAAGATTTTACTTTGCTTGTCCAAAAAAAGAATCCATTCAACGCTACTTTTTTATTTTTTAAAATATATAATGGATAAATTTCGTTTTACAGAACAATAAAATTCACTTAAATTGAGATGATAAGGAAAACACGAATAATATTCTCTGCTAACCATTAGATTGTTAGGCTACAGCTTATATATTCAAGAGGGGAAATCAAATTAAACCCTCACACTTGCTAGAAATTTAGGATAGTTTTATAAACAAATGATAATTTATAATAATATATCTGGTTCTGCCGGATTTTGGCTGAACTGCATGTTACCGTTTGGATCCATGAATCGAGTATCCTCTGTGATAAA
>JAOTBA010000002.1:29902844-29917141 GCA_025629845.1 Erythroxylum squamatum | reverse complement strand
CATCTATTTTTCAGGATCCTGAAGATTTCCCCGTTATGCAACGGGAGTAGATTTACTGCTTGCAAGGAAAGTTAGAGATCGGGATCAGTTCATGTCTGCATTAGGATTTTTGGTAGAAAGTGTTTTCCGCAATGTCTGTACAGTGTATATGTGAACATTTCAGTTTGTAATAAATACTGAAATAGGGGACTCTAGATAAATGGGATTGTTTAAATATGACTATCATTGTGTATGTCAATGTGTATAAATTGACAATGACAGTAAGTGATATGTGTATTGCATTGGGCCCCAACGACCCAAAGTGAAATGATTTATGATTAACGAGAATTGTTCAAAAAAAAATGTTTACGGAGTTTGGATTGATTATTCTAGCATCCCACCCTCGTGGGTCACGGGCTCGGATATTGCCATCGATATCGGGTTCGGGTCTTGCGGGAATGGGGTGTTACAACTCACCTCCTGCCCTCTCCGGCGAATCCCCACCTGTAAGGAAGCATCCCATGCTAGCTGAAGCTCCTGGCCTCGACGCTCAATCCGAACCATGCAAAAACTATCGTTATGGCCGAGCCTACCACAGAGAAAACAAAAAACTGGAATCCTCTCATATTTGAACGTAGCATAAAAAACATTACCCCTTGGATCCACAATTTTCTTCCTTCTTTTCAACGGCTGCCTAACATACATGGTCACCCGGATTCGCATATAATCAACATTACTCATCTGGACAGCCTTAGCATCATATTGGACAAAACCGCCAATAAAGTTACTGAATTGCGTCGCAATCTACTCAGATACAAAACCAGCCAGTAACTGATGCACTTGCACCCAAAAATCTGACAGTTCCAATGACACATTGGCTGGGTCATCCCCTCCTGAAGTCTATGAAGAATAAGCAGATGTCTATTGAAGGTCCATGGTGTGCCATCCATAACCCGGTCTACATCCTCTATATAAAAGAAACGGAAAAGGAATCGCTTCCCCCTAACCTCAGTTATATTCAACCCTCCCATTGGATGCCAAAGGTCTGCCAAAGCATTCCGCATAGCCTGAAAAATTAATCTGACTAGCTGTGAGAAAACGTCCGATCAGGCACAAATCATAGCCTACTGCCCCCACACCTGCAACCTCACCAAGCTGCCACTCGTCCTCCTCATCATCAACCAAAGACAAATTCGCAAGCTGTTGATCCATATCAAAGAACAATCACAAAGAACCACAAGACGGGAAAAGACAAAGCCACTAAGAGCTTACAAACGACATACTTGAAATAAAGATTGAGACTATAGTGTTATTGCATACTCAAGCCCCCATTAATCCGCCTGCCACTTAGATATGGAAAACTGTGGCTAAGAAACTAAGCATAACATCAGATTTGAGAGTGCGACCAGTCCCTGTTAACCAACCTTGCACAGCTGAAACTCTGAAGAAGTCGAACACTTGGAGTGCCAAGAAATCACCATAAACCTTTGAAGAGAGAGAAGGCCACCTTGAACTCGGCAAACTGAGCCTCGGTGAGCGTCAAAAGACACTGCAGAAGAAGAAGATGAGGAAAGGGATAGTAGCAGAAGACAGCGATGACGATGCGGTGATGTTGGATGCGATTAACCATAGATCTATCAGCAAGCCGTCAAGATCCTACATCGGAAACTTATCTGTCCCCATTCCTAAACTGCTAAATCTCTCCTTTGTACTATACGTTTTCTCTTTCATAATTCCACATTTTACCCCTTTTAATGCTTCTTTCTACTACTGCATTGTTTTGTTGTGTCTAGTTGTGGTGTTGTTAGGCTAACTGGTTTTGGGTTGTCCACTGGTGGGCTTGATTTTGGTTTTGTTTTGAACTGACCTTTATTTCAGATGGGTTGAAATTTGCTGGTTGTTTTGAGTTGTTTCTTTATTTTAGGTCCTTCAAACTTATAAAAAATATTTAGTACAATTTAAATCCCCTTTAGAAATAAAATATAAAATTAAATAACTTAAATAATTAATACGAAAATGTAATAATTTAACTCAAAACGTGTTATTTAAATAATATAAAATAAAGGAGTAAAATATACTATAATTTTTACTTATCATTAACCATATAAGCTTATAGTAAAATCGCTGTTTTTTTTTTGAAATAGAGGAGTAAAATATACTATACTTTTGACTTATCATTAACCGTATAAGCTTATAGTAAAATCATTGTTTTTTTTTTGGAAAAAAAACATCAACTTATGTAATATGGATGAGTAATCATAGTATATCAAAGAGTAGGGTTTGGGCTCAATATACATAGATAATGAAAACAGGCCCCCATTAAAGCTGAAAACCCCAAACTCCAACCGCAAAACGAAAACGAGCTAAAACGCAAAAACGTACTATCTTTTAGACGCAGAAAATTCCCCCAAACCAGAGACAGATAATCGCCCCTCCACCGCGGAATCTAATGCCACCACCGCCACTACCACCAGCTGCCACCCACGATGACGAGGAAGGCGACAACACTGAGGATCAAGAAACAGAAGAAGAAGAAGTAGAAGAAGTAGAGGAAGAAGAAGAAGAAGAAGAAGAAGAAGCTGTGGAAGAAGAGATTGAAGTAGAAGAAGAAGAAGAAGAAGAAGAAGAAGAAGAAGAAGAAGAAGAAGAAGTTGAAGAGGAAGAGGAGGGGGAAGAGGTTGAAGAAGAAGATGATGACGATGATCATGGATACGTTGAAAAGAAAACACGAAATTCATCGGAGCAAGCTAAGGGTAAATGTAACTATGATTATACAATTCATTAATGTCTTTTTAAATTTTAGTGATATATTTAACCATGATTGCTTTTTCTTGATTTTATTAACTTATGTATATTTCTCTCTCTAATTGGACATGAACATTTGCTCGAAGCACTCTGGTTCAAAGGGGAACATTGGAGATTTCTTGGTTGTCTATGGATTACTGAATGGAACTTGATAGGAAAAGTCTTATTGTTTTTCTTAAGTGGAAGGTACATGCTTTACTGCATTTTGGATGCTGGTGGTAGATTAAGGTTGCGGCCACAGTGAACATGAGGTAGAGGAATTGTAGTCAGTAAGAGCAGCAGCAGAAAATATAGAAGAAAGAGGGATGAAATGCACATTCTATTCTGATGCAGCAATACTTTGATGAATTCTCGTAGCAGAAAATCTATATAAATTTATAAAATCGTTGGGTTCTCTGTCCAGAAAATGAAGACAATCCTGCATAACAAAAGCTATATTGCATATCTAAGTCTTCTGATTTCCTTTTTCATGTAGATATTGGTGAAGATAAGGAGTCTGAGGGCCATAGTGAGCAAGTAGGATCATATTCTGCACCAGAACAATCTGAACTGAAGCCGCCACCTTGTGAGTCTGCTGTAGAAGATGGCAACTGCCGGCCCAAGTTTCCTGGTCCTATAAATGAATCATTAGGAATGCAGTTGGTGGAATCATATCAGGATCAGCTTGGTGTTAATAAGGTTAGTTCTGGGAAAAACAAAAGTCAATTATCTGCAGCGGAGGAAGGGGACAATGTGTTCCTTTTGATGAAAGAAAACTCGAAACAATGTGGTGATAGCAATGCTTATTTACATGGTACTAAAGGCATGGCTTCTGAGACAACCAGCAAATGTATTATCGTGGGGACACAGGGTGATACTGACTTAGTTAAAGGCAACTGCTTAGATGAGAAGCCTTCCATTGTTGTGGGTTCTGAGATACAAGATGTGCCAATGGACCTAGGGTCAGATAAAGAATTAATATCATCTTCAAGGTACGGTGATTCAGGCTTAACTTTTTCGTCTATTGCAATTTTTTGTTTCTGTTTTAGAAAAATCGTACTTATCATACAACCTGAGCTGTAGGCTTATGCTGCTTAAGTTTTTTCATGTGACTTCTATACATTTGAAAGAGTTCTTCACATTTGTCTACCTGCTAACAATCAGAATTTCCAGATTAGTTACATCCAATATAAAGACTCGAAGTTTATCCCCATCTTCCGAGTTTAAGGATGGGAACAAACGACCAGCAGTTATTTGTGATTTTTTTGCTAAAGGATGGTGCATAAGGGGGAGTTCATGTAGGTTCCTTCATATTAATGATAAAGTGGATAATACTAACCAACAACATGAGGCAGTTGTTTCTTCTACAAATTTGACAAGAGAAGACCAGCTACATGAAGGTATAAGTGCTTGTAATGTGGATGCTGAAGAATCTTTACCATTTTAAATTATTAATTTGTGCTTCCGTCACATGTATCAGGTATGAACACAGATAAACCCAACTTGCTCGGTTTTGATCAATCAAATGCTTCTTCAACAGGAAAAGATGCTGCAATGTGTCATTTATCTGCAAGCATCCTACTGCCACAACATCAAGACACACAAAGTTTATGCAAATTTGATGAAAAACATAAATTCTCATCTCCTCAGAGAGAGGATCTATCTTTTGCTGCCTCTCAGCCGTTTCCTTCATCCACATGTGATCCTAAAGTTTCTCAATTTAAGGATGCCGGAGCTGAGGATAATATGAAAATTTGGCCTGGGTCTAGTTATGGCAGTCATCCCTCTCGAAGAAATAGTGGCAGTTCCCTTGTAGTCCAGCAAAGCTTACTTGCTGAACATAGATCTTTAAAGGACTCTGCTCTGACCTTAAGCAACTACTACAATGGAGATCCCTCTTCTCAAATGAGCAGGTTGGAGGTTCTGAAATGCATCCAAAGTCAGCATGTGAGTAGTTCAAATCGAGATCCTTCTTTTTCAAGTAGTGCTATGGTACCAGCTCATCGTACCTCAACTTGGATGGGACCTGCATTTTCTTTTAGCACCTCCGTGAATGCTAACATGCATGGCCTACAAAAGTTGTTGGACAATGATAGAGAGCATCATGTGCCCAGATCCTCTTCCTTGTTGCAAAGGGCTTCTAGTTTCTCTGGATCTGAGCTAGAAAACTTGCCTCAAACTAGTGCATCAGCGGAACCATCATATTATGGAGAACACAAGGTGATTATTTCTTCAAATGATTGGGAACCCTCTATACCATTTCAACCCTCCTTTTCGATGACTCCTGCAACGCTATCATCTGTTGGAAGCCAATATGATCCTTTTCATGATAGCATTGACTCGTCTATAGGACGGAAATCCTTCAAATTCTCTTTCTTTAATCAAGAGAATATTGTCCTAAATGCATCACACCAACTAATATCTGATGATTCCTTGTTAAGTCAGAACCCTGGCCAAGAATGTAACGGTGACAAGGGTTCCATGTCTTCACATATTAGACTCCCTGAGAATTTGTTGGACAAGAACGAGCGGCCATTTGTCCCTAGATATCCTGAGGAAGAAAATGCCTCAACCACTAGTTGTGTCAAAAACATTCCAAAGAAAAATAAAGTTGATGTTGATCATAATGCCAGGAAGGTAAGTGATGGATCAAGATGCAAAAGGTTTATGTCAAATGATGATATTGAAGTTGATCAAAAGACAGAAGGGGATGTGGCTAAAGAAACAAAAGCTCTTAGGCATTTCCGTGCTGTGCTGGTAGATTTTGTCAAAGATATATTGAAACCAACGTGGCGTGAAGGTCATCTCAGCAAGGATGCACATAACATGATAGTTAAGAAGACAGTTGAGAAAGTTGTTAGTGCCTTGCAGACTCATCAAGCTCCAACAACAATGGATTCAATTAAACAATATCTTTCTTCATCTCAGTCAAAAATTACGAAGTTGGTTGAGGTAAGTGTCTAGATTTAAGTTAATATGAGTGCACTATGGAAGTAGTAGATATTGGATACCTCACAATTGCTGGTGCAGTCATGTGATACTTGCCTTTCTCTTGCAGGGATATGTTACGAAGTATCGAAAATCTTGAGATCACAAGACAAGTGATTTTACTGTTTGTACAGTGATGTATACATTCTAGTATTTGAAGTCCTTGAGAACTTGTTTGAGGTTAATTGCCAAAGTAAGGACATTCGAAAGCAATTTCTTGAATTTCAAGCAATGTTTATCTTCATATCTTTCTAATCTTTCTAGTTGAATGTAGAATCTATCTCCATGTTTAGGTTAGTATTGTCAGTGGTCTTGAAAATTGCCTAGAAGTACTGATTTCAGGCCTTGTCAGAATATCTAAAACCCTAGGTTAACGATTCTTGCAACTATCCTTGCTGTTGTAGTTTGTTTTGTAGGCTGGGCATCCAGTATATATTTGTGTCAAATATCAGCAGAGAAGAATAATTTCATTCTCATAATTCGTAGATTATAGCCCTTAGTTTATATATACAGTTGTCTATACTAAATATAGTAACAAACTCCCTTCGTAGGTTACAACCTTTAGTTTATATATACAATTGTCTATACTAAATATAGTAACAAACTCCCTAAGATATAGGGAAATCTGCATCTTATTCTAATCCCCAGAAATCAAGGATTTATATGATTTCTATAATAACTATGCAATCTTTCTAAATAATACTACATAATCCGACACTCCCCCTCAAGCTGGTGAGTGGATATTTTCCATCCCTAGCTTGCCAATAATATCTTGAAACACTGTGCTTATCAGTCCCTTTGGAAGTACATCTGCCAACTGATCCTTGGTTGATACAAATGGAGTGCATATTAAGCCACTGTCTAGTTTTTCCTTGATAAAGTGCCTATCAACTTCAATATGCTTTGTTCGATCATGTTGAACTGGATTATGTGCAATGTTGATAGTTGATTTGTTATCATAGTACAGCCTCATGGGTCCTTCCCATTTTATTCTTAAGTCATTTAGGATTATCTTCAGCCAAAGTAATTCACATATCACCAACGCCATAGATCTGAATTCTGACTCTGCACTTGATCTTGCTAGTACATTCTGCTTCTTACTTCTCCATTTTACAAGATTACCACCTAGGAGTGTACAGTAACCAGATGTTGATCTCCTATCGACTAAAGACCCTGCATAATCTGCATCGATATAAGCCTCTAATGTCATACCTGTGACTGGTTGTCGCTTAAACAGAATTCCTCTTCCCGGGCTGCCTTTCAAGTATTGTAGTATTCTGTTTACTACCTTGAGATGTGATTCTTTAGGATTGTGCATGAATTGATTAACCGTGCTCACTGCAAATGCTATATCTGGTCTTGTGTGTGCCAGATATATCAACTTCCCAACAAGCTTCTGACATGATACTTTATCTACCATGGGATCTTCTGGAGCATCACTCTTTATCTACCATGGGATCTTTTGGAGCATCACCTAATCTATGATTGAATTCAATCGGTGTCTCCACTGGTTTACAATCCTATTTTCCTGTTTCTTTCAACAAGTCAAGTACATACTTTTGTTGATGAAAATCCCTTGCTTTGAATGAGCTACTTCAATGCCTAGGAAGTACTTTAACTTTCCTAGCTCTTTGATATCAAATTCCTTCAAGAGACATTGCTTTAGATTTTTCATTTCTCTACATCATTACCTGTCACAATGATATCTTCTACATAAACGTTGTGACTCCCCTAGAATTTGAGTGTCTAATGAATAACGTATGGTCTCCTTGACTCTGCTTATATCCCAGTGAAATCATCACATTAGCAAACCTCCTAAACCAAGCTCTTGGGGATTGTTTGAGCCCATAAAGGGCTTTCTTCAGCTTGCATACCATTCCCTCTTTAGATTCAAATCCAGGAGGAACTTCCATGTAAATTCCCTCTTCTAGATCGCCATGGAAGAACACGTTCTTAATATCAAATTATTGCAGATTCCACTCAAAATTAGCAGCTAATGATAACAGTATCCGTACCGTGTTCATCTTAGCAACAGGGGAAAATGTCTCTAGATAATCGATGCCATAGGTTTGAGTGTACCCTTTGGCCACCAATCTTGCCTTATATCTTTCCACTGAGCCATTAGCCTTATACTTTATGGTGAAAACCCACCTACACCGAACTAGTTTCTTCCCTCTCGGCAATTCCACTAACTCCCATGTCTTGTTCCTCTCAAGGGCCTCCATTTCAATCTTCATAGCATCCTCCCATTTTCTGTCTCCTAATGCCTCAGTTAGATTTCTCGGTGTGGGAATTGTATGGAGATTGGTTAAGAAAGCTCTACGCTTTTGGGTTATATTCTGATAAGACATGAAAAAGGACAGTGGGTGTTTTGTGTAGGTTCTTGTTCCTTTCCTGAGTGCAATTGGTAGGTCTTCAATACTTGTTTCTTTTGGTTCTTCCGCTGGTTCAAATGACTCAACGCTTGGCTCACCACCTGGTGTGATATCGTCAGTTGGTTTGAGAGAGATTTCTGGAAATTGAGCAATAGCACGAATGGGAGACTGAACTTGTGCTGGTCGGGAGACTGGTATCTTCCTCCTAGAATAAACTTGCAGTAGCTGCATGTTATCTTGATTTCCCTTATCTTTCATCAGGTCAACAGATGTGGCTGACTCAATTGAGGGAGAAGTAGATTTAGGCACGATTATGGATTGAGATTGAACAAAACTAGGATCAAGAAGAAACATATCCTTTGCTTTATCTTCACTCAAGGTCTCCTCCTGAAGATAGGTGTGCTGAAAAAAAGGTTCATTTTCAACAAAAGTAACATCAGTTGAGATAAAAAATTTGTTAGAAGGTGGATGAAAGCATTTATAACCCTTTTGTGTGGAGGAATATCTAATAAAAATGCATCGAAGAGCACGTGGATCTAATTTGCTCCTATTGTGAGAATGGATATGAACAAACACAACATAACCAAAGATTCGAGGTATCCGATTGTTTGAAATAGAAAAATTTGGGAAAATTTTTGTGAGAATATCAATTGGACTTTTGAACCCAAGGACCCGTGTTGGAAGTCGGTTAATAAGATGGGCAGCAGTTAATACGACTCACCCCAGTATTGTTTTGGAACATTTTTGTGAAACAGCAATGCTCTAGTGATCTCTAGGAGATGTCCATTTTTTCGGTCAGCGACACTGTTCTATTGTGGGGTACTAACATCATATTTATTTTTCAAGAGGTAAAGCCATGTGACTCAGGTACAATCATCAATAAATGAAACAAACCACCTCGCACCTGAAACATTTGGGATGGTAGAAGGTCCCCAAATATCACTATGAATGGAAATAAGGCTTGCAAATAGCTTTAGAACATGGAGAACATTTCTTAGTGTAAGGTCCTTGTTTATGTATATATCCCCTTGACCAGCTACGGTGGTGATGGATCCATCAGCTATTGTGATCTTTTTATGGCTACAGCTGGGGTTATAAGAGATAAAATGTTTGGAGGAACAAGTCATATGATTAGTTGCTCTGGAATCAATTACCCACATAGGAGGAGAATTTCTTTCTGAGACATTAGTCTTAGAAGAAGAAGAAATACCTGAAAATGCCAATTAACAAGTACCTGTTGAGGTTGGCTTCTCAAAGGACTCCACGAAGGTTTTTATTTTCTCAATTTCTTCGTTATTAAACTCAGGGATAGGTTTTTTGGAATTTTCTTCATTAGTTGACGAAGTGCTCACCATATGTGCTTGACTTCGGCCGATCCCACTTCGATTGGGCTTGCCATGAAGTTTCCAGCATTTCTCCCTGGTGTGTCGATGCTTCTTGCAGTATGTGCAAAATAGGGATTCTCAGTCAAAAGGTTTGGATGAGTCCCCTCTAGTAACAGCTGTAGGATTGTTTACCTCCTTCAATTTTGTGGCCTTGGTAATGAGTGCAAAACCATCTCCTTCTTGAGGTTCAAGCATAACATTTCGACGTCCCTCTTCCGCACGTATAATAGCGATCATCTCATTTAGAAACAGTAGGTCTTGTTTTCCTAAAATCTGCACCCTTACAGCATCAAATTCCACTTTTAAACTTGCCAAAAAATCATAAATACGATTCTTTTCCACAAAACGCTTCAGAATTGCTACATCTTCACTACAGCTCATTTGGATGCATTGATAATGATCCATCTCTTGCCACAAGCTTTGTAAGAGACTCAAATATTTAGTAACAGTCCGAGTCTCCTGTTTAGTTGCTGAAACTTTCGTCTTAATCTCGTAGATCTGTGTAGCATCATTAACCTTGGAATATGTCTGTCGAATAGCTTCCCAAATCTCCTTGGCAGTTCCGAGGAACATATATGTGTCACTATTTTCTTGCAGCATTGAGTTCTATAACCAGGACATTACCATGGAGTCTTGTTCATCCCACGCCGCAAATCTGGGATCGTCTTGTGAAGGACCTGTGCCCATTAAATGGCTCAATTTCCTTCTTCCCTTTAGGAATGTGCGGACCAATTGTGACCACTTCAAATAGTTCTTCCCATTCAATCAGTATGCAGCTTGAATATTCTACAAATCTCCGGTTATAGCAGCAGCAGTATTCTCGACTACAGGGCTGATGATTTCAGCAGAACTTCTGGGTGATTCCGACATGATTGATTGGGTAAGACTAAGGATAGGAATAGGAAAACATGAGAGATAAGGCTAGGACGATGAGAGGGGCAGTGGAGGTGGATCTCGGTCAGTATGACTAGAGAGAGAAATCAGAGTTTTAGTCGGAAAGAGCCAACAGCTTTGATACCATGTCAAATATTAGCAGAGAAGAATAATTTCATTCTCATATTTCGTAGGTTACAACCTTAGTTTATATATACAACTGTCTATACTAAATATAGTAACAAATTCCCTAAGATATAGGGAAATATGTATCTTATTCTAATCCCCAGAAATCAGGGATTTCTATGATTGCTATAACTATACAATCTTCTAAATAATACTAAATAATCCGACAAAAACACTTATGAATTTGGTATTAGAGCGAGACATCTTGTATGACTTTGTAGACTTGTCAAGCCGAATGGATGTGTTCATGAGAAATATCGAGCAAAGGTCGTATGGTGGAGGACTGCCGGTTGTCTAGCAAAAAGTTCTTTAACTCATAGCTAGAGGAGATTCCTTAAGAGTTGAAGGGGCATCGTAAGAATAATGAGGTTGGGAGTAACAGTTGCACCTATATGGACCAAAAGGAGGAAAGAAGTGTTGGGCAATTAAGAGGGATTATTGTTTCTAGGTATTCTAAATTCAAATTTTCTTCATATGATGGTAATGATGATCTGTTGATTTAGATCTGCAAGTGTGAGCAGTTCTTTAAAAATCAACTGAAGAAGAAAAGGTGAGACTGGCAACATTCCGTCTTAATAGGGAGGCACAACTGTGGTTTTACAAGGTGAAGTAAGAGGAGAGAGTATGGATTGGGGGACATTCATGGATCAATGCCATCTGAGGTTCGGTCCTACTATGAGCCTCAACCCCCTAGACAAATTCGCCAACTTAAAGCAGATAGGAATATTGGAAGATTATTAGGAGTTCCAATCTTTACTAGCCTGAACCACAGGGTTCACTATAAAGCAGCAGATCAACCTATTCACTACTAGTCTTGTGGAAGGGCTGCGATTGAAAGTAGAATTGCAACAATTGAGCAGCTTAGAAGCTGCTTTGAATTTGGCACAAATTTATGAAAAGAAGTAGAGAAGCAACTAGGTTGTCTTAGGGAGAAATCATAAGAAGTAGAGAAGCAACTAGGTTGTCTTAGGGAGAAATCATGGTGACAACACCTGGGTAGCAGTCGCATCGGGAGCATAAATACACATTTTTTAAGAAGTTAACCAAGACAAAGATGGAGGAACGAAGGGAAAATGGGCTTTTCTTCAATTGTGATGAAGCATTATTTCGTGGACATGGATGCAAGAAGTTGTTTTGGAGGTAGAATCTGAAGAAGAGGATGAGGGCGGAGGCTCCTTAGGAGTTTTGTGAAGATTTTGAGAAGACCTATCCTGAGTTCGAGCTTGAGGACAAGCTCTTTGTTCAGAAGGGGGGTAATGATATGCAAAGTGTATTCTTAGGGAAGAACTATACAAGGAGAGAAATTAGAAAGTTATCTTATGTTTTTAGAGTAGTTATCTTGTGTTTCTGTAGTAATTATCTTATTTAGGTAGTAGTTATCTTATTTAATAATATTATTTTCAAAAGTCTATTTTTAGTATAAAAATAAGTTAGCAGATTCCTATTCTATTTTATTTCTTAAACACTATGTATTCAGTCTATTAAAAGAGCATTAGAATGAATATGAAGGCAGTTTGAATTTTTGTAAAATAACAGTTAGACATAAAACTTGTTAAAAGCATGTTTTTTAAGCAGCAACATTAGGGCCTAGGAAGGAGAAGAATTTCAGTAAGGAAAAAGAAGATTTTCTTGTGAGTTGTCCTGTTACTAGATCCTACACAGAAACACATAACTGTATGACACCCTGATGTAACATCTCCATAGATCTCTCTCCAGACGTGTATGGTGCATGAGAATTTGAAATACAGGTGACATGGGACCAATTCGAAAGATTTGATCCCCGATATTTGTTTCAACTATTTCCAGCTGTATAATCAAGTATTTGACCTAAATTGAGCCATTAAAATATACTGATTGACTCTTTTGGTATCAGTTTCCAATTAGCTTGATTGTTCTATTCCTCAATCTGGTTAGTGGGTAATTAAAAGACCTTAGGATGAGACTTTTGCAGGATTTGAGTTGTCCCAAGTTGGAACCTTCTAATAGCCATATTAAGGATGCTAACAGTGTTTTCTCTCTTAATACAGTTTTGTTCTTTGATTGGTCAATATAATTTTCATGCTGGTTGGTCCCCGAAGGCATTTTGGTTGCAGAAATGATATTTTACTCTCTCTACAGTTCTGCAGTTAAATGACATTGGATCCAACATAATAATCCTTTTGGTTCAATTTGCAGGTGTTGAAAGCAAGTCCAATATGACGAGCATTGGCACAAAGAACAAATATTTCTACTGCTGTACAGATTAAAGAGAAAAGCAAAATTGGTGGACGTTTAGGTTGTGGTGTTTGGAACAGGTGGAAGCTGGATTGTGATCCCAGAAAGCTGCTGGCGCGCCAAACTGCCAACAATTGAATTGCTTACTGACTGTTGTGGATGCGCAGTTTGGCGTTGAGCCTGTAAATAGTTTTCATGGGTACTGGAGGTATCCGCGTCTAATTCTTTCCTGTCTGTATCAGGTAACAAATGATAAAACCAAGTGACCTGAAACTTGGAGAGCTTTCTTTTGTTCACAAAAAAGATCAATACGCAATGGTTTCAAATTTTTACTGTTCATATGCTGTGGTACATCATATTCATTCCAAGTCACCGAAAACAATCCAAATGATTGTCACATATCTGGACATTGAAGTTATTAGGATCTGTTGTTAGCTACATGGCTTAGGTTTGACGGATCTGATCATTTACTATCGACTTGTCTCATTTTTAAACAGTATGATAGGTACTAAGGTTCAACTGTTGATAATTGATAAATGTTTACGAATAAGATTGTGGTTATCCTGGATTATGCATCTTTTTAAGTGTGAGAGTCAATGATATGAGTACCGTTTCGTTCCTGGTGGTTCCGGCCAGAAACCGGAACGGAATGGTCCACTAAGGTACCGGCCCAAAATACCGGCCGGTACCAGTGGTTTCCGGTCGGTACCGGCCGGTACCGTAAAAAATTTGAAAATACAGGGACTTGTTTGCAATTTTAAGAAAACTAATCTTAAATCCCTAATTTTTCTCCCCAAACCCGACTTCTTCTTCTCATCGTCGCCGCCTCTCTCCTCTTCTCACCGTCGCCGGCTCGCCGCCTCTGTCCTCTTTTCACCGTCGCGTCTTCTCCTCTTCTCCTTCGGTCATCACGAGTCGCAACATCGTCTCATCCTCCATCGAAGACATCAAACTCGACGACGCTTCCTCCTCCACCGGCCACCACCTCCTCCACGTGAAGCCACCGCACCGCACCAAATGTGAAGAAAATCACAAGATTCTCCGTAAATCAACACTCAAACGCTTCAGACAAAAGAACATAGCTGGAAGAAACGAAGAAGAGAAAGAAAGGTGTCTGAAGCAACAAAGAGAAGAGACTCTGGAACTTTCGAAAAGAAGACAGAAGAGTTAAACTAAAAGTCTAAAACTAAGTCAAATGCATGTGAGGCCCACGTGGAGTAGTCAGAAGCATAGCCAGTTAGCCACAAAAACGCTGCACTTCATTAAGTTCAATTATACAAAGGCAAATGGAGTCACGTGAAAGGTAAGCACATGCACAGTGCAAAAAGAACAAGATAATTAAAGATAGTCTTTAATTAAAGTGACGTGGACAAGGCAAGCATCTGTTGACTCAGTTGTATTATGCAAAGATGAAAGATTGTTAAAAATTAAAATTAAAAGTTGATAATTAACATTTAAACCTAAATGTAAAATTAATAATCAAATATGAAATTAATAATCAAATGTAAAATTG
>JAOTBA010000002.1:29858548-29883334 GCA_025629845.1 Erythroxylum squamatum | reverse complement strand
TATTTTATTTTGTAATAAAAATTATTTATACATATAAATATTATTTAAAGTATATTAAACAATATGCAAAGTACAATTAGTAATTATTATATAATTTTAAACCATAGAAAACATAAATGGCAATATATCTAACCAAATCTTTAATATAGATTATAATATAAGTAAACTAATATCGAAAATAAATATTAAAACATATAAAAGCTAAGTAATATTATATAAATCTCAAAATAAATATCCAAATTAAGTAAATAGTTAAATACATAATAAACGAGAAGATGAATTTGTGAATATAGTGAGAATTATGTGAAAATATAAGGACAAAAGGGACTAAAAAATAGGTTCATTAATTGATCTGAAAAATCTACCTAAAAAAGTACTTTTTTAAGAAGCTCCAAATTTTAATTTCTTAAAAGCTGTATTTTAGCTGCAAAAAAAATTACATTTACTAAAAAAGTACTTTTTTTATTTTACAGCCAAAATTCATTTTACTTAAACAAGTTTTTATGATAGAAAAAAGTACTTATTTATTCTCCAAAAGTTCAACCAAACAGACACTAAATCATGTTGTTTGCAAGGTTGTGTTCATATCTTCTAAAATGGGTTTCGAATTTAATCGCTAGTTGATTAAAAATCTAAGAGTTGCTGACCGTTGGAATAGTAACAATAATCATTAACTAGGATACATTTTCTCAAAGTCTAAGTCATGTTGTTTGCAGGGTTGCATTCATATCTTCTATCACGTGTTTGATATTCGATTATATAATTAAGGAAGACAGGAATGTTAAATTTGCAATAGGATGCGGGTATTCTCAAGACTCTCAAAGGACCCACTTTTGATTAAGATCAAATAGACCCGTTTTTATGACAAATAATATTAGTGGGTCACTTATTTTAGACAGATTTTAAATCTTTCTTTATTAAGTGATTGTTTGGATGAATTTTTAAGAAGTTAATAAATACTTTTCTCCATCACAAAAGTTATTTTTTAAAATAAATGTTTGGCTATAAAATAAAAAAATACTTCTTTAATAGATATGATTTTTTGACAGCTAAAATACAGTTTTTTTAAAAGCTCAAATTTGAAGCTTCTAAAAAAAATCGCTTTTTCAGGTGAAATTTTTAGATCAATTAACGAGCCTATTTTTAGTCATTTTTGTCCTTATGTTTTTGTTACGGTTTGATCTAATTGCAAGGTATGGGACTTGAATCCCATATTGGTTAAATACAAAACTGATATGAAATTTATAAGGACTTTGGGCTCTCTATCCTCATAAGCTAGCTTTTAGGGTGTGGCTCTCCTAAAGTCCTTATCATCCCTCTAGGAGGTTAAGATCTCAAAGTGCATTGATGCAGATGCAAATTCCATACATGGATTAGTTAGCAGATACTTCAGTCTTGAGAAAATTGTTGCAAATGAATGAAATGTATATAGAACGGGATTCATCCAGAAGGACCAAATCACTTATTTGAGTAAGATTCAGCTTAAAGGGATAGGACTAATTGGAAGTCAAGTTTATTCACAAAAAAGATCCAAAAGTAGTTGTTTTTAACTTGTAGAACAAAAAAGACGAAATAAGAGTCTACTTGTCTACATAATTCTTGTGATGTATACTAATTTTACCAGCTGAAATCATTTGTTCTAGTTTCAAACTGCCACAATATTGATGCAAGATCCTCGATCCTTACCAAGACAGATTGGGCATTGCACTTCCCTGCGTATTTCGGACAATTTTACCATGACAAATCTGCAAACAAGCATGAAAAAAGAATAATGTGAATTGCCACCATTTTAAGCAGTCAAGAATCAACATAGACAGTTAAACTAGCTCTGCAACCTTCCCTTTTCAATTCCCACGTGCAAGATATTTATTTTCAAACCCACCAGCAGATGCCTTAAATACAAACAAAACTAACATATGGAAACAACTTGCTTAGTTGCACATGATGTACAAAAACCATACTAGATCGTCTCCTCTGACTTTTAAAACAAGATGACAAGCCTTTCAAATTTAAGAAACTGTTAAATCTTATGATTTGATTAAGAGGATTTTTGGGGATTAAGATTATGATTTGATTGAGAGGATTTTTAAGGATTATAATAGTAATTTACCTTATATAAATAAGATAAATTTACCTTATATAAATAAGATAATCTAACATATAAAGGGAGGGGGAGCTGCTTATTTCTATAAGCTCTAATAATCCCTCTTTTGAATTTCTCACAATTCCTAATTCATATCATGGTATCAGAGCAATTTCTCTAATCTTGCCTCTAATTTTTCCCTTTGCTCTCTCACAATTGGTGACAATACCCAAACCTTTCTCAAAAAAATTAAGACTAACCTTAACAATCTAACTCCAAAAACACCTCAAACAGCCACCGGCACAGAGGAAGAGGCAACAGCGGTGAGTGCTTCATGAGCTCCCACTTGCCGCCGACAACCGTTGGTTAACCAAAGCATGTAGTGCACGCACTACCTTCTAGTGACATTTTGTTAACCTTATTGCCATGGATTGAGTCGCACCAACTCTAGGAGTTCATCAGTGATGTGTTTTTCTACCTTTAATTGTTGAAAACTGCGTTTATGTGTTTAACCATAGTTGGTAATGTGTTTTTCTACCATTAATTGTTGGAAACGGGTTTTGTGTGTTTAACCATAGTCACTGGTTCCTTTGTAGTAGTATCTCATGATGGGTTGAATTTGTTTCAGTCCCTCTTTCGTTGTTGCAAAGCTGTTGATGTTTCAGGTTCAATTTTTTTGCACCATCGTTCTTCACTTGATTTTCTTTAACGTCTTTCTTACTATATCAGTTGCATCATGAGCAACTTCAAAACTGAAAGTGTTGAGGGATAACAACCCATTATGGTTCAACAAATCGCAAATCAAAAATTGAATGGAATGAATTATGTTGCTTGGAAAAAGGGGGGACATCGTATATCTCAAGGGCCTAGGTAGGTATGAACATCTCATGGATCCAGCTCTTGATATTAAGTTACTTTTGTACAAAAAGTGGGAACAACATGGCAACAAAATAATGACAAGCCTCTAGAATGCCATGGAGTCAGATATTGCTAACATGTGTCAATAAGTGAATTATGCAAAGGAATTGTGGGAGTATGTGAGACTTTTATTTTCTAGTAACGTTACTTGTGTATATGATTTATCTGTGGGATTGTTCAAGTGTGAATAGGGAGAGAAGAATCATACCAAGTATTCTTTAGAAATTAAGAATAAATTTGTAGAACATTTAGCAACCCAACTGATAACAACAAACAAGGATCAACTTTTGAAGGAAAGAGAAGAGTTATTCATCAAGAGATACTTGGCTAGCTTAAAACCAAAATATGAACCAATTTGGGCCCAAATACTCAGTGGCACGAAACTCCCATCACTTGTTGAAATATATTCATGAATATCTCGATCCTTAAAGGAACTAATACAAGAAAGTGGTAACAAGTCTACTCTAGCCATTTACAATAGTGGAAAAGGTAATAGAAGTCAAAGTAACTGTGGTGGTAGTAGAGAAAGGGGCAGAGGAGGCCAAAGGAAATGGGACCATTGTGGCAAGAATGAGCATGTTTGGGACTATTGTTGGGACTTAAACTCAGAGTTGTGCCCGAACCCCTCTTAGTCTACTAATATTGTAGAGACTTCTGGTGTTTTTGTTTCAACAAGTGGAAACAAGGTAGTTTTGAAGAAAAATATGCAACTTTTGTCCGGTATCGCAGCCAAGCAATCATAATAATTGCGTCATTTGCTCACCTAAGTAATCACACAACTTGTATATTGTCCTCTGTAAACCTTAGGGATTATGGTTTGATTTAGAGAATTTTCGAGAATTAAGATTGTGATTTGATTTAGAGGATTTTTTGGGATTATAATTGTAATTTACCTTATATAAATAAGATAATCTAGTATATAAAGCGAGGGGGAGCTGTTGATTTCTATAAGCTCTCACAATCCCCCTTCTGAATTTCTCTCAATTCCTCATTCATATCAAAAACATTTATGAAAGTTCTTTGTGCACATATACGTATGGCACATTATAGACCATAGAATTAAATGAATAGACCATGTTATGGGATTCATTGAGTGCAAACTCAATTGATAGTGCTTTGTTCTTTTATGATTACAGAAATCAAATAGTAACTTAAGAATCTGGGAGAGATAAAAGAAAGTTCTAATTGGTTGCTCCATTTTGTAAGAAATACTAAACAACAAGAAGCACCGAATGCTCAGAGTGGCATGAAACCTATAGTATGTGAGAAAATGTCAAGCAAAGCATAAGAAGAGCAACTTCATTTTAAAGTTGACTTCACTGTTGGATATATAATGAGAATTCAAATGGGTGTGTACAAAAAAATTTAGTCATTGGATGTTCTAGAGGAAGAAAGAATACATCATAAACTCTAATGTCAAACTTCAAATGAACAATCTCCTAAAAGTGGTTGTTTAGAAAAATATAATTAGTAATGTCTTATGGTATTTTGATCAGAAAATTTAAACTCTCTCTCCTAAAATTAAGTCAATTTTAGAAAAATAATGTTGCACCGCCACTTAGAAATGATTTTAGACATTTGAGAGTGAGAGAGGGAGAAAAGCTGGTATAAAATTGCAATAATGGCCAAAAGCATGAAGGAAGATGCAGTCACCACAAAGGCACAATTATGATCCTTAAATAGAGTTTAACTAGAATGAAGGAACAAACTTGGCTTAGTGCTATCCAAACCTCAGTTTAACAAGAAAAATGACATTCTTAAGGCTAAACCAGCAGATCATGATCCACAAGATGTCATATTGACGAAGAGCTTAAACCATCAGGTACATCAGTATAAGATTTCTTCACATAATAGTCATATATGTGCCTGACTAACATATGCACTTTTCACATCACTACAAAACCCTGGGTTGGCATGTATACCTAATGAATAAGGTTAGAATGGTATTAAACTCTTCCGAACCAATCAAACTTACTTTCAGAAGATATCCAGAAACACTTAAACCACACCTTAAGAGCAAATTCTTTAGTAAGCCAGCACAAATTTCCAATTTTTTTTAGGACATGGGTTTTCTTGTGAACAACTATATTAGATTAAATCAGGGAGCAACTTAATTCTGCTCATAAATGAACTTCATGTTGTGTTAAGTCCCAATGCTAGCCAAGTTGGCTAACAAATGCAAGTATCATAATTGCATCAGCCAAAACAATCAACATGAACTCTATATTTGTCATGTAATATATCTTGGCTTCACAAGGTGTGTTCTCAATTTTCATTTTGTTATACTAGAAAAGCAGATAGCTCCACTGACTTATGAGCAACAATGAAGATAGCGATTTGAAGCTTCTTCTAGCACTAAGCCTCAATGGTGCTGAGTTTACTGTTTTGAACAAAAACAAAGTTGCCATTCATTGAAAAGTCTGCGGCTGAAAGGCATGCTGAGAAAAATAGAACATACCAATGGACCAGCATTGTATTTGTAATCAGCACATAAGAAGGATAGCATCAAGATGGCAAATAAATCTAAAAATACTTAATTCTTCGAAACTCAAGTTAAACAAGGAAAGATCGTGTTGAGACTTCCAGCAATGGGAACACTGGATAAATCTTTTATCTTAAATTCACAGGACGGACTAAGTTGGCCTAGAAATAGAAAAACTAGTCAGAAAAATTGAAGATGATGACCAAAATAAATTCTCAGAAAAGTCCAAGATGTTGACTAAAATAACTTCTTATACGTAAGACTTTCCTTGGATTGAAATGGACGAAGTTTGTAACCACAAAAAAGGAGTCCATGCTTCATATTACCCAGAGAACTGACAAAATAAAGGGATATTAAGCAATCCAGCGATCGCGTAGCTACATAAACACGTCTCACTACGAAGCTCAAATTGTCCAACTGGTAACCAACCACAAGGGAGAGGGAAAAAAAAGGACTTTCATCATGCATATACAAGATTGAAGCCAAATTCATCAAATCCCATAAATAAACACCCCCACCGAACTGCACTACTCTCAACGAAGACAAAAGAAACTAGAATAATGCTAGTTGGATATGCACGTTGCACAAACAAGAGAAATCATATATGTAAAAGCTGAAAAAGTAATGACAGCAAGACAGCCACTGCAGAAAAAGCCAAAACTCGATAAACCTGGTAGCTAGTCCCCATTATATGCAGTAAAATGTAAAAATTCGAACAAGTGAGGAATGCGGATGCTTAATCAAACCACGCATCAACCGACAAACTTGGGATGTAACACGCGGGAACCCAAAGCCAAAAAAGGAAAATTACTCTTGTTTCTCCTCTTCGTTACTTAACTCCTGGCTTCGATCGGATTCTGAAACAACACCACCACCAATAAGTCAAGGCTACAATTAGGATCAGCGAAAGTAAAAAAAAGGTGTGTATATGGTATTCTCATCAATCTCTGCGATTCCACACGTACGTACCGTCATCACCATGGTGGTCATGAGGTGGGTCTTGGTGCTCTTCGTGGTTGTTTTTTTCATGGTTGTTGCTGCGTTCTTGCTCCTGAAAATCGTTCTCTTCCTTAAGAGGTGGGGTCGTCTCGAAGGAACGCTTCTGGGCCGGCATTTTCTATAGCCTCTCTGCTCAAAAATTAAAAAATGAAAGAGGGTCTCAGGTGGTACTCAAGTGAGCTTAGAGACGACAATGGGAGGTGAATATGGATTGAAAAGGAGAAGAGAGAGAGGTGGTGGAGAACCGCTTGACCACTCTGCGTTTTAGCTAAAGAAAAAGAGAAGAGAGTCTAAACAGAGGCGGACGGATGGGAGCTTACCGGACATTGTATACTTGTATTTGTGTGTGTATTATGTACTGAGTAATAAATTCGTAGGTGTTTTATTAGTTTTAATTTCGTATTATTTACCCAAAAAAATAGCCCATTGTTGTACCTAAGAAAAGCATACCATTCCCAAGTTGCAATAGCCCTGTAAGCGAGGTCCAGTATCATAAAAATCAGATTGACATTTTTTTTTTCAATCTTACACGTTACTGACTTAACATGCCCATAAATAACGTGAACTATGTTATTGGTAATCAGCTGGGGATGGCAAATGTTGTTCGATCTCTTAGGCTCGGCCTGAGTTAATCAGCTCATAGGTCGAGATTATTTGGCCCAATAAGTTAAGGCTGCTTTAGATAAGATGGCAAATGTTGTTCGATATGTTAAGCTCAGCCTGAGTTAATCGGCTCATAGGTTGAAATTATTTGGCCCAATAATTTAAGGCTACTTTGATCAAGTTTGACTTGTGACTTAGCAAGAAAGGTATAAAATAATATCGTTCGACCTTAAAATCTAATTATAATAAAAATCTATTGTGAAGTTCTGATCAATGCGACCAAAGCATTGGCGTTTTTCACAGAACTGGAGAACTAGATTTTGATTCTCAGTGGATTGAATGCTTCAACATCCTCTCCCCAGTGAGTTTTGTTCCTGTGAAAACCAAGAACAATGAATCTTAATTTTAAAACAAGAAGGTGAAGACAAGTAACTGGCTGCCATACATAAATATGTTTTGCGCCTGCCCCAGTATTCTCCACCTATATAATTCAATCCATTCCCAGTGAGTCTTATCAGCAAGGAGCTCATCTTGGGTTTGACATAAAATCCAAATTTACTTGAGAGTATTTGCACTGTCGCGTATATTAAGTCTTGGCTCTGTCAAGAACTAGTATAGTATCGTTTGTCCTGTTGTCGCCAAAAGGATACATCCTATTAGACATTGCTTAGGAGAGTACAAGCGATGTGATGTGCCTGAACAAGAAAACGTACATAGAGCGTTGAGGCCCTGAGGGAAGTGATGAAGGAGCTATCCGTACTGAGA
The DNA here is from genome assembly GCA_025629845.1 of Erythroxylum squamatum. Lineage (NCBI taxonomy): Eukaryota > Viridiplantae > Streptophyta > Magnoliopsida > Malpighiales > Erythroxylaceae > Erythroxylum > Erythroxylum squamatum. The sequence continues at coordinate 29,875,484 of JAOTBA010000002.1, read as the reverse complement.
AGACAATTTGTGTTAGAAGTGTCGAGCTTTCGGAATGATGCCATTGGACACGATGTTGAATACTAGTTGATAAGCGTCACGGGGAAATATCGGCCCAGGCTTAGCCCGAGACGAGTGGGCCGAATTTTTTTAATTTAATTTTAACTTTTTTAAATTTTAACATAAAATGATTAGGTGAAATTTTTATTTTATAATTATTTTAAAATTTTATTCTATGATGATATTAAAAAACGTAATTAGTTGCAAATATAAAAAAGTAACTATTAAATAAACATGATGAATTCTTATAAACACAAGCTTAAGTTAATTTCTTTTATTATATATATATATATATATATATATTAATTGTAATTTATGAAATTAATAGGTATATGTTATTTTTATAACAACAAATTATAAATATTACTTTTAATTATATATCAAATAAAAATTTTAATGCATTTAATAATTAAAAAATATTAATCTACAAAAAATTTAAATTTAAATTTAAATAACATATTTAAATCAAATAATTATTAAAATTTTTCATATTACGTATTCCAAAACTCTTATAATTAATTAAACAATACCATTATATAAATCCCTCATTATTAATAAAATGTCATTCTTTAATAATAGTTCATTTATGTACAATAATCTTATTATATCTATAACAAAAATATTGATTATAAATAGTCGATAAATGTAAACTATGATGATAGCTCTTTTTTTTTTTGTAATGAAAAGTTATACCGTTTATTTTAAATAATATATAAATTCTTTAATATGAGTAATAACTATAAATTAGGACACATTATTTGATGAATTAAGGGATTCAACATATTTGAACCAAATGATGGAAGTTAAACTTTTTGAATCTTAACATTTGGAAATCTTATCAAATGATAGAAAAATTAGAACAGAAGGCTGGGATACATTAGAAAATTTAGTAAGAACTAAAACAATTAAAATTAATTCAAGTTCAAAACACTAAATTCCTCTCCGAAAATGACGCCAAAAATTTGTTGTGCTCAAAATAAGTTCTAAAAATACATATGTTATCTTACTCGTAAGCATACGAGATAGTTGTAGTGATTATCCATGGTTGTCTCCCACAGAGGTAAAATTGGTTCACTTAAATTAATTTTTAACTAAAAAAATAATAAATGCAATCCTAAACATTATATCCTAATTTGTTGAGAAAAATACTTTATAGAAAATCACAAAATTAAACTGAAAAATAAACAGAATTAATTGGTTGCAAGGCGAATATATTAATCGAAGTGGAAGACTCTTGATAATTAACTTCACTAATTTAATCTCCTATGCATGATTAAGGGAAAATGATTGGAAAATTATCTTACTAAAATTAACAGTTGGGTTTTAAATCAACTCAAATAATGAATTAATCTAACTTTTGTATTCAACAAGTTATCATCCGAATTAATTATGAAAATCCGACTACTAATTATCACTTAAGTTAATATATTTCTAGTTCTTAACCTAAGCATCCATAGTTTCTTGTTCCGTATTAAACTTCTTCTCTCGATCCTTTGTTTAATACTAAAATGATGCAAGGTTTGGTCATGCCATTACATCTATTTAGCTAAAAAAACCACAACAATAAATAAGACAACAAAATCATATCTCAATCATGCATAGTCGACTAAAACAACTACATTAATTCTTAAGAAAAAGAAATAAGCCCATCATAGATATCACAAGATTTATCATCATTAAACACTTCAATCCCATCTTCATCAGTATAAATAAAATATTTAAGCAATAAACCAAGTAGATAACTAGATGACCTGTGAAAAGAAAATAAGTAACAGTCGGCTCAGCTAGAAAAGTAATAAGTTCAGTGAACAATAAAAGACAATGCAACAGATGAATAATAGAGCAAGCAAACAGGGATCAAGTGAGTGAGATGTGGTGATCTCCTGCCTCTGTCAAGCTTCTCGCGTTAGCTCTTGCCTTCTGCTTCAACTTGTTCTCACCAGATGGTCGAAGGCTTGCTCTGCTTCCAGCTCTCTGCTATGTTTCTCTCTTCTACATTGACTCTCTTTGTTTCTCTTCTCATCTTCCCTTCTTTCTCTCTATCTCTTTTCTTCCCCAATGAGTCTCTGTGTGTAGAATGATGGAACATAGAGAAGAGTGTAGTGTGGAATGAATGATGTTGCCGCCACCCTCCTATCCTTTCTATTTGTAGCCTCGTCTGGTATTAGGTTTTTGTGCCCTTTCAACCTACATCTGCCATGTAATAAAACAAACGAATTAACATAAAAATTTGCACGGGGGGAGTATGACAGTCACGGGTGTGACTCATTGTCACCTTATGCAGTCATGGTCACGATGGTGATATGTTTAGTCACCACCGTGACTAGCTTGTTTTCTTCCTTTCCTTTCATGCAAATTTACGTCAACTTTCCCTTTAACGTTCATGCAAAATTAACAAAATAATATAATTAACATTCATGCAATAGTCACACTATTTTCACTCAATTTATCTCAAATTTGGATCAAAACACAAAGATTTGTAACCAAAACCAAGATATGAAGGTAATTAAAAGCAATAGAAACTAGACATAACATACTCTTTGATCCACTTTATAAAGATAATTGGGAATCCGTGAGCCATCAGTATTGTCTATAGGAAATCCCATCTCACACTATCAAAAGCTTTGTGGAAATCAATTTTGATTGTGCAATTTGGAGAGTAATTTGACCTGAAGTAGCCTTTTAAGAGCTCTTGGACAATAAGAATGTTATCTCCTATATGTCTTCCTTACATGAAGGCATCTTGGTTATCACTGATAAGTTGTGTTAGGTTTTTCTTCATTCTTGAAGCAAGTATTTTGGATATGATCTTGTAAAGGAAATTAGTACATGCAAAGGTCTAAAATCCCCAAAATGTGTGGCGTTGGAGCATTTAGGAATCAAACAGACAAAGGTTTTGTTGATCTCTTTGAGAAGGATACCCTTGGAGAATAATTCTTTGAATACCTATATAACAAAGGGTCCTGTCTCACTCCAAGCTTTTTGAAAGAAATACCCATTTAGGCCATCAAGGCTAGGAGCTTTAGAGCCATCTATGATAAAAACTGTAGCTTCTATTTCTGTATTTTCTACTGGTCTTATGAGAAGATCTGAATCAGCTAGTGAGATTTGTTTGAGGGAGAGGGTTCTGAGTTCATCAATAGTAACATTAGAAGTGTTAGGAGTACCTAGAAGATCTTTAAGGTACCTTACTGCCTCTTCTTGGATTTTCTATTGTAACTGAAGACTTACACCATCTTTAGAAGTTATATAGTGGATTTGTTGTAGTTTTTCCTTAAAATAATGGAGTTGAAAAAGAATTTAGTACAGTTATACCCTTCCTTTAGCCAATGTATGCTAGCTCTTTGTTGCAAAAGAGAGCTATAATTGTGTGTAGCCTTCAAGAATTATGATAGCATAAACTTTTCTCTTTCAAGTAGTATTGGATCAGTAGGGTGAGCAATAAGGCTAGCTTGAATAGCTTATAGTTCGAGTCTAAAGGAGTTTAAGGTGGGAGTTGTGGGCCTTTATATAGAATTTAGGATATTCAATTCCTATTTGATGACTTTCATCTTTTAAACACAACAAAACTGATTGGTCCCTTGGCAATTATGTACTATTCCTTTTATACGTTCCTAAAAAAATCCCGGAACATTCACTAGGAAGTTATTGAATCAGAAAGGATGATGCTTAATAACTTTTTAGAATAGATTGTCCACTACAAGGGCAGTGTGATTCGAAAAGAGTGGATCTTTAAATGTAGTAAGGCTGTCGGGAAAGGTCTTGAGCCAACTGTCATTTACTAAGGTTCGATCTAATTTTTTCCTGATATACCAAGTTGATTGTTGTTTGTTGGACCAAGTGAAAGTATGTCCAACATACTTAAAATAAGTCACCTCTAACTCCTACACCATGTCTTTCAAATTAGCTGTATAATTCTTTAGATATCAGTGTCCTTGTGCCTCTTAGGGGTATAATATGGAGTTAAAGTCTCCACATATAAGCCATGGAGTAGATACAATGTTATTGAATGATTTTAGGTTATTCCATAGATCTCTTCTCTGGAACCGAGAGTTACTTACGTAGATGAATGTGACATTTATCTAGATATGCTTCTACTTGAAGGATAATTTCAGATGCATGGCTTGTTCATTTGAGTCTAAGAGCATGATGTTGGTGGTTGGTAGTCCTGTTCTAGTGGGAACCAAAAATGTCCAACTTGGCTAAATTTTCTAGTCTGACCTTAGTTTCTAGTAATTAAAAAATGTGAGGTTTCTCTCACAAAACAAAGTCCCTTAAAGCTGACTATTTAATGGGACAATTTATTCCACATACATTCCATGAGATTATAGACATAGTTTAAAAGGTTGGGCTTGTGGAGCCTGTTGGACCCCGATCTTTTAGTAGAATTTAGAAATATAAAATGAAATTGAATGAGTATTTTTGTATATGTATTGTGTTATAGATGAATTTGTGCTTTAAGAAAATTAATGAGAAAATAATTGATTAGTTTTGATGTCTTTGATATTTGAGTAAATTTGTATGGGTTATGAGAGTAAAGTGAATGAGTTGTTTTAAATGGAAGTTGAAAAATCAAGAAATAAAGAGAAAAGGTGTGAGAATTTGAAGAATTAAGAAAGTTTAACTTTTGGGGATTAATAGTTGACTTTTTGATTTAGGCTGAATTTGAGAAAATGATCTTCATGAAACTTGTAGCTTCTGTTAAAATCTTTCTGTCGCCATAAAGTATGCAATTTTTCGATATCCGGATTGGAAGTTATGATCTTCCGAAGATGGGGTTATTTTGCAAAATTTTATTAAGAGTAAGTTTGTGTGTACTACTTTGAGACAAATCGCTGATTGATATAGTCTGAATTGGAGTAAGTGGTCTACATAAAAGTTGTAGCTTGTATTTCAATCTTTCAAACGCTATAAAGTATGCAATTTTTGGATGTGAAAATTGAGAGATATGAATGCTTGAATTTTGGATTTTGTTTAGGTGATGTTTAACAGGGCAGAATCTTTGAGTGAAAAATTGACCTAATTAGAGGTTGAGATTGCCTTTAAGTGCTTCATGAAAGTTTTAGATTATGTTTTTATCTTTCCATTTATGTAAAGTATGGAATTTTTGGGCAATGGAATAGGAAGATATGATTTTTACAAGTTTTTGTTACTGTTTTGGCATGAATCTTTAGTGGACTGAAACTTTGAGTGGATTTTTGACTCCCTTAGAGGTGGCATTGGTTTTTAAGTCCTTCATGGAAATTGTAGAGCTCTCTTTTATCTTAAAATTGATACCAAGTTTGTAATTTTTGGAGTTCTAAGTGAAACGTTATGAATTTTTGAAGTTCAATGGTTTTGTTAAAAAAAAGGAAAAATCGGAGCCAGATGGCTCGCGATCGCGACCGGCTCATTTAAGAGCCGTTTAGCAATCGCGAGCTGTTGCTATCGCGACTGACTATTTTTGAGCTGGACGTGAGCCGCGATCAGCTCCTAACCGTTCGCCGGCTAGCGAGCCGTCGCGTATGCGACTCGGCTCGCCGGCTCACCAGACCCTCTTTCACTATTTTGCTTATAACTTTTCCGTCTGACATCCGATTGATCCGATTTTTGAAGCGTTGAATTCCTAAGACATCTCTCTATCTCTCCATGCCAAATTTATAATTTTTGAGATTAATTGGAAAAATATTGATTGAATCAAAGTGAGAGGATCAATTATAAGAGTATAAGTTGGATATTTTTCGGAACATGCTTCAGTATTTTGGTGATAACTTGATCTGTACAGCTCCGATTGAGTTGATTCTTGTCCCTAAATAAAATAGAACAGGGGGCTACAAATTTCTAGAAGAAATCTAATTTCAATTCAGTCCTTAAGATGTTCAATTTCTGGAGTGAAGTTAGATGTAGTGTTCAGTCTCGGTTTTGTAATGGTATGAAAGTGTTTTTGCCATAACTTCTTCATTTCTGACCCAAATTGAGTGTATTTGGTGTCTGTGGAAACATAGGACATAGAGGAACATTTTTGTAGAAGGACGTATTGTCAAATTGTTGCATTTACCTGATCAAAATAAGGAGTTAAGATGTCAGTTTTTAAGGCAAAAAGGAAGGGCATTGTTGGAAGTTCACTTAAGGTTTTAAGTTATAAGGCTTATAAGGAAGGGTACAAAGGTCTTTTCTCACTCATTAATGGCACACTTGTAATTAAGACTTGTGGGTTTTCATATAAGAAGGAGCAATGCACGAAATTGAGGGAAAGAAAAGAAGAAAAGAAAGGAGAAAGAAGAGAGAAGAGGGAGAGCTTCGGATGGAGAAAAGGAGAAAGAAGCAAGAAACTTAGGTTTTGATTTTTGGTGAGTTCCAAGTGCGAATTTGATGTTGTTTCAAGAGGGAAAAATGAAGAGGAGCATGAGAGCTTTCTTACAAGCCAAGAAACCCTTCATTTGGTGAAGGATTAAGGTAAGAGAAAATTTTGATTTGTTGAAATTTGAAAGAGTTTTGGTTTAGATAGCTTGAGGATTGTATGGGTTTGAGATTTCTAAGATGAATTTTGGTGTTTATGCTTTATAAATTGTTCAATTTTGGATTTCTATGAATTAGGAAATTTTGCCTTAGATGATGGAAAATTAAGAGAGGCAATGGGAGCAAGGCAAGAGAAGAGGATTTTGACAAGTATTCAAACAAGGATATGAGGTGGGTACCATGTTTATAATTTGAATTATAAGTTATATATATGTTTTCGAAAAATTAAGAAGATGAAATGATTTAAAAAAAACAAATCAAGAAAATAAAGTATTTTCAGATTCATGGTTTTGAATGATTTAAGAGGCGTGCTTGTAAAAGCAACAAAACCTTGAGGTCACGAGTTCGAATCGTGACCAAAGAGGACAATACTAATTTGTGTTGGATGTCGTGGTATAACCCACAAACACACGCCGGGGTATAACCCCCAAACATCGAAGAGGTGGGGTGTAGGGTCCAACATTAAAAGGCGCCTTTTAATGTTGGGCCCGTGTTTTGTGTACCGGGGCTTGGGTCCCCCGAATACTTCAAGTTTACACGCGACCACAACCTTAATCGGTATTGTCCTCTTTGGTCTTAGGGGGATTTGAACCCAAGACCTCAAGGTTTTGTTGCACTTTCTTGCACGCCTCTTACCATTGAGCTACGTACACAGAACCATTATTCATATACATTAAAAATTAATGCTTACAAATCACTAATGGCATTCCAAGCCATATACAAAACCAATATCAAAATCCAAAAATTACTCAAAACACAAGACATGTGTATGATTATGGTTATGAGTTGAGTTTGTATATGAATATGATTAGTTGGGTTTAGCTTGATTTATGAATTTGCAAATGAAGTTAAGATGAATGTGAATGGGATTTGCATATGACTTTGAATTGAAATATGGATAATGAGATACGATCGGGCATTGGGCATTGGAAAATTCTGATTATGATTAAGAATTATTAAAGTGCTAGGTTTAGAATTGTGTTTGTATATGCTGGGTTTTCGGACAGGAGGTCCGATGAATTTGATGATTGTGTGTTATGAGTTGGTATATAGAAGTGTGTTTAAAAACATTGCAGATTTTTTTTGGGTTTCTTAAAATGCAGCCGTCATGTTGCCGGATTTTTGATAGAAATGGGTTTAGGGCAAGGATAGAATAAGAATAAGACTTTGGTTAAAAGATAAAATTTTTGGATGTGTATGTTTGTATAAGAAGATTTTTATGAATCGAGTTTTTCATGAGGATGAATTTACTAATGGGATATTGAAGTACTTTGTATGAGATTTGACTAGAGATGAATAAGAATGAAAAAAAAATTATACCGGTTTTCGGTTTGGCTTAGTCTAAGGTTTCCAACGCGATATTTGTCTATGTTCACGCTTCGGATGTCGGATCCACTTAATTTGTCTCCGCTTTATGTTTTGATTTATCAGATCGTTTGTATTCAATTCGCTTTCGGTTCGCATATTGTCCTTCGGTTTCGCCTTATGTATCCGCTTCAGATTCTTTCGATTTATGATTCCTTGGAATTCGATTTCGATCGTTTTCGATTTCCGCCACCTCGTTTCCGTTATTTCGTATTTCCGGTTCTGCTTTTCCGGTTGGGGTTCGGTTCCGAGATCAGGTCCCAACAAAAAGCCTTGTGGAAATCAATCTTCATGGTATAATTCAGGGGGCTATTAGAAGTTGAGTAGCCTTTCAATAGTTCTTGTACAATAAGAATGTTGTCTCCAATATATCTATCTGACAAGAAGGCACTTTGGTTATCACTAATCAAGGGACCTAAAACTTTCTTCAATCTAGCTACTAATATCTTCGAGATCACTTTATAAAGGAAATTTGTGTATGAAATGGGACGATAGTCTGCAAAGGTTGATGGATTAGCCCCTTTTGGAATCAGGCATAAGAATGTTTTGTTAATCTCCTTAAGCAGTATCCTATTTCTAAAGAATTCATGTATGGCTTCCTTCACAAATCCACCAATAATATTCTAAGATTGTTGATAGAAGTAGCCATTAAAACCATCTGGTCCAGGAGTTTTCTTGTCATCTGTTCAAAAAACACATTTCTCAATTTCACTATCCTCCACTAGCTTAGTTAACAGATCCAAATTAGAAAGAGAAACTTGTTTAATGTTGAGATGCTGAAAATCTCGAAGAGTAACATTTGTTCTTGCCTCAATGCCAAGTAAGGAGCTGAAGAATTTGAAAGCTTCTCCTCGAATATCCTTCGAATTATGGATAACATTACCTTTATGAGAAGTAATGGAATAAATCTTGTTTCTGTTCTTTATAGCTAATATCAAGTGGAAGAAAAATTGAGAGCAGTTGTCCCCTTCTTGTAGCCAATTAATCCTAGCTCTCTACTGCAAAAGGGAGGAGTGGTTACTTATTGCTTGAAGGTAATTGGTGACAACTAGCTTCTCCTTGTCAATAAGAGTTTGATTTTTTAGATTAGAAGATAAGAGATTCTGTACCCTGGTCAACTCTAATCTAGTGTTATTGATTGCTTCAACAGTTGATCCTTGAGAAGACTTCAGAAGCTTGAGTGCCTGTTTAATAACTTTCAACTTCTGGATACATCTGAACTGTTTTGTTCCTCTGCAACTGTACATAGTTCCTTTCGTGCAAGCGTCATCGAAACTAAGTTCTTTAGCTAAGTAGTTGTTGAACTGAAAAGGATGGTGGATAGCCACAGGTTTAGACAAGTTTGAGATAAGAATGGGGGTATGGTCCGAGAATAAAGGATCCATAAAACTAGCTATGTTGCTGGGGAAATTATATAGGCATAGATCATTTACAAGTGCTCTGTCTAGTTTCTTTCGAATAAACCACCTTGCTTTTTGCTTATCTGACCACGTGAACTAAAAAACTCAAAGTTAATGATTCAAGAATGTGATGCTTGGTTGAACCATACATTATCCATTAAGTCTAAAACTAAATTGGATAATAAAAGATTATGAGATATCCAAAAGATTGGATATAATTTTACAGATTCATTGAACAAATTGTTTGATTCAATGTATACTTATAGGTGAATGGTTCTCAAGATAAGTAGTGGGAGTAAAAAGGAATTTGAAAGGTTTAAATCTCATAACATTACATCTAATTGGAACTAATGCCTTTAATGATACATTTGATGTATAGTTGAAAGGCTACGAGATATTAAAAGATTCACTTTCACGATGATTTCAAAGAGTTTATTTTGGAGATGATTATGAATTTATCACGTCTACAAGAAGCTAAGTGGGAGTATAGTTGTCCTCTTCAGTAGGACTATGTATAGACATATTGCTCACAGAGAACAAAAGTTCTAACTTTCAATTGTCGAACATATAATTTTCAAGAACAATTCTTGTTGGATATGAAAAAGTGTCAGCTTAATTATGGGAATTTGATCTATAGATATAGATTGGACGTTGTTAACTTTTTCTAAGTCCAAGTGCATAGATAATGTAATAAAGATGTTTAGTATTTAAGATATCAGATACTTGTGAAGTATTAAATATATTCATTAATTTATGTGTGAGTTGATATTTGAGTTCAAGATAAAAGGATTAGAAAAGTTCATTAAGGGTTATTTACTTAGAATAATATCATTTAGGATTAGAAAAGTTCCAATGTAGCAATTGGTTGCTAATTTAAGCCATAATACATTTTTCGTTTAGTGGAAATGATTAATTGGATCAACAAGTTATTTAGTGATCTTGATATAGTTTTACTTGCAATGTTCAAGACAGTAATGTACTGTAAAACATTAGAGCCATTGGGCATGCATAAGGAGCTAATGTCTCATCAAAGATTCAAGAATGTGTTTAGGTAAATTTTCTTAATTATGATGATAATTAAGATGGGAGCTGTAACATTTAAGCAAATGCTCACTAAAGAGAATCTTGTAGAATTCTCTCATTAACACACTGTTCCAGTAGTAGAATAATCGTCATATGGTGATGGTATAAGATAATTAAATGATTGGCTTAGTGCAAGTGGGAGATTGTTGGTTTATGCCCTACAGCCAATTACTTTGGTATAGTTTAGTGACAAAATTATTTAAAATCATTCTTTATCTTGTGCATGTTTAGATGTATATGATAAAATGCATGGGATAATTGTACATGGAAAATGAAATTATAATGAGATTGTAATTATGAGATTCATATTACATTTATGTATTATTTCTAAATGTTCCTAGTCATTGTTCAATTAAGATTGGACATTAATAGAACGTAAAAAGAATAGCATATATTTTGTTTTTCCTTATGAAAGAAGTAGTCGATCTCATAGGCTAAAATATAGAGACACTCAAACAAACGTGTGGGTGCTTGCTAGAGAACAAGTTTACTGAACAGAACCAATATGAGAAATCTATTTGGAACATTACTAGTATGTCTATGGAATTCTCATTTTGGTGATTGTATAAGTGATCCATTGACTTGAGGTCATCAAAGTTATCTTGTATAGGGATTGCTATGTTTTGATCCTACTTATGATCTATTTAATCATAGGTCGTTTAATCGATAGTCATTGGATGTGGCATGAACTATATGGAGATAGTTGAGTGATCAAGATGAGATTCATCACTCAAAAGTAATTAGGGAGAATGTTTTGTTGTTCTCGATTAGTATTAATTCAAGAAATCCTTGGTCAAGGTAAAATGATGCTTTGTAAATAGTTTACAAATGTCATTAATTGAATCGATAGCTAATGGCGGAGAACTAATATGATTAAACTCAAAATAGAGTAGACATTAATTTCATGCTCTATGTCTAACCGGAACATTGTATGATGAAATGATTGAATTATACGAAAAATTATGCACGGAAAGGTTAGTCAAAACTACTCTGACATTCCTAAATGTTTGGGTGATCATGATGCGTTGCTAGACGCCAATTTTGATATATGATTATAAATTGTTTAATTGGAGAATTAGAGATAAATTAAAATGAGTTTTAATTTATCTAATATTAACTATGAATTAAAATTAGATTTAATAATCATTGCTAACATATTTAGGAACCTAATGGGTCTCACATATAGAATGGGTTGAAGAGAACAAAGTTAATTTAATCAAGTTGGACTTGATTGTAAAGTTTGAGAAACTTTATTATTAAATATGAGATATTTAATAAATAAGGATCAATATGAGATATTAAATCTTATATGGACATAATTGGTAGTTAATTAGAATTATTTGTAATTCTAATTAAATTTTAATTGAAACTATAATTTAAATTTAATTAAATTACTAAAACGTCCAAAACTTATTATAAATACACTTAAGCTCTATGGAGCTAGCACTTTTTGCTTAACCCTCTTTGTAAGAGTTACAGAGTTCTTTCAACCTGTTCTGTGGATACCATTAGAGGCCGGACACTTGTGCGGCTATGGCAGTTGAGACGGATCAGTTTCGAGAATAGTTCGAGGGATACGACAAGATAAAGATAAAACTTCAGAATAAGGTACGAATTAAATTTCCGCTTTATTATAATTTGTGTTGGTCATTTTATTAAATTAAATAGATCTTGATTTTTGAAAAATCAAAAGTCACAAAAAAGTTTTGTGATTATTCTGCTGCAGTCGAGATCCGATCTTAACCCGTTTTCCGAACATTGGTATCAGAGCGAAATTTATTTCTATAATTTGATTAAATTGTTTGCGTGAGATTGATCTTTATAATTTGGAATTGAAAATATAAAGCGTTCATATTATAAACCCAGAAATCTGAAAAGATTAAATTAGGATTCTAAAACTCCCATAAACAAAATCTGAAGTACCTAGACTGTCTTGACATTTTCCTCTTATAGTTCATGTTTGGGTTTGAGAAACTCATAACCAACATTTTTCTTTTGTTCTTGTGATTATTGAATAAAATATTTTAATAAGGAAAATGTAGAATAAACATTAGGGTTGTGTTTTGCGTTAATTCATCATCATCATCATCATCACACTCAGTCCGAAGTCTCGCAATAAAGCGGAGTCTGAGGAGGTCTGATAATATGCAGCCTTACCCCTACATAGTAGTGAGGCTATTTCCAGTAGACCTATATGCAGATGTGACAATAAAAGAGTGATGCAAGTTAAAAAGTAAATAAGTAAAACTGACACGTTAAATCATTATGTAAATAAAATTACAATAAATACATAAATAAATAAAAAATTACAATAAATACGATCAAAACCCATTCCCTTATAAAATTCAATTTTGCGTTAATTGACAACCACAAAAATTAGTATTTTGCGTTGCGAATCTGGATTGTTGTGTTTTGTTGGTTGTTGCGATGGTTTGTTGCGTTTGGAGACGGAGAAATTGTTTTTGGTCTGGTTCTGTGAATAAGATGTTTGGCTGTCGGATGGTTGGAGTTATGCCCTCTAGTGCCAAAGTTGATGGCTGATCCTCTCGCTGGTGATGTCCATCGCGACGCCACTAGATGATGTCTTTGTCGACGTCAAGGGCAATTAACGCCCATAGTTGGGAGACCAACTAACAGCAAAGGGCAGCAGCGTGTGAGGTATATGTTGGAGAAACGTGGATTCTGGAAAATAAATTGAGCATGTCACCTTAGGTTTAGGAAACTCATAACCAGCGAGTTTCATGGGTTGCACATTTTTTAATTAAAAACGTTACAAGCGGTTGTTTCGAATGTGGTTTGAACGTGGAAGATAATTTTTCCAAACACTGGGTTTTAGAAACTCATTGCCTGTATTTGTTGTGCTTGTGTGCATTATGGAATTGTCTCTTTTTGTGTGCATCTGCTGCCTACATTTATGTTTTGAAATGGCATCTGTTTGATCTTTTTTGGATTTGGAATTTTGTTCTTGCGTGGTGCTTCTACATCTGATGGGTTGAAATCGCTGGTTCAACCGTGAACCAATTCTTGCCACTGGTTCAGTGAAGAACTGGTGGCATCAACGTTGCTGTTGAGGGCTTTTAACGCTCTCAAACGAAAGAGAAGCATCTAGCGGTGCCAGTGAAGCTTCCAAAAGAAGTGGCTTCGTCTGGGCAACATGGTTGGCGAGTTGGAGGCGATAACACGTTGGAGGAGAAGAAAATAAGGAGCAGGGCGCGGGAAAACCCAGAAACCTACTTATGGAAAACGATGAGCCGTATGTATGACACGCGCCCATCAAGCCTCTCAGCGCGTCCACTCTAATGCACGAGCCATAAAGTTTTTGAATTTGTTTTTAATATATATATATATATTTTTTGGATTCGAGGAAATCTCACAAGCAGGACAAGCGGCTACACCCCAACAGAGGGCCAAGCGGCTACACCCCATCACAGAGGGTCTCACTAGCTCTCCACCCATAGGTAAAACCCTGGTTGTGCCAGGCTCTTACAAGAGGGGCTAGCAAGGAATCGAACCTGGGACCTAACCGAAGCCAAGCTCCGCCCTCAACCATCTAGCCACGCCCCTTGAGGGCTTGTTTTTAATATATGTTAATACTTAATTTTGATTCAATTAATTTAAATCCCTAATAAATTTTCCAATTATTTTGAAAATTGTTTTCAAAGAGTTTATTTTATTAGGAATATTTTGGAATTTAGTTTAATTATTCATGAAGTTGAATTATTAAATTAAATTAATTATCAAAATTTAATTCCAAAATTAAGATAGTTTTTTCTTAATTTGATTAAGAATAATAATTAAATTAACCCCTAATTTTATAATATTTAGTTTTTTCTTAATTTTATTAAGAATAATAATTATATTGATTCCTAATTTTAGAATTTTATTTTCAATTATATTGAAATTAATTAGTTAGACTTCTTGAAATAAAGAAAAATGTTTTATTAAGTTATTAAGAAAGTTGTTTCTTAACTAAATTTATTTATTTCAATTTCATTGAGATAAATTAAATTTATGATCTTATTTGGTTAGAGAATTATTATTTAATTTATTTAGAAATTGTTTCTTTATTTATGAATAATAAATTTCTTGATTTTTAGATAAAGTATTTTCTTGATTAATTTTTGAATTTTTTTTATTTATTAATTAAAAAAGTGTTTTCTTTAATTTTTAAAAAAAGTTTTCTAAAATATTAAAGAAAGGTTTTCTAATTAGTCAAGAAATAAATCTCTAAATAAATAAAACATAATAACTTTCTTAATTAAATTTAAAAGTGTTTTATTTAATTTTGAAAGTAGTTTTCTTTTAATATTAGAAAGTAGTTTGCTAATTAAGGAAAAGTAATCTCTAATGAAATTAGAAATAGTCATGTCTAATTAGATCAGAAATAATTCTTTAATTGGATTAGAGTATGTTACTTATATAATTGAGAAAAACTATAATTTTGAAAAAGAGTTTTTCTCAATTATAATAAGTAAATACAATAATTTATTGAAAAAAATTTTCAATTAAATTTTATCAAAGGAGACATGATAACTGGAAATAGTTTTCAATTATATTTGAAGTTTTTTCAAATCAAATTAAATTTCTATTTGGAATAGGAATTTAATTTATTTAGAAATCAATGGTTTTAATCTAATTTAATTTTTCCAAGGAGTTGAAAATGTTATTTCAGATTATGAAGATCAATAACTAGAATCAAACAAAACTTGATATTTTACGCTTATAATTTGATTATGAGTGCATAAGTTACAATATTTTACACATATAATTTGATTATGAGTGCATATGTTACATACTTTATTTATATGGTTGATATACATATTAGATGCATGATAAATTGTATGTTTTATATATGTGATATTTTACATGCAATTTGTGTTTAATGAGACAAATGAAGTTAAATCCCTCATTAAAATTTGCAGTACACGTTAAGAACATGATTGTTACTTTCCATTATTATAAGAATAAACCAGAGTTCTGTTTATTATAGCCTTATTGAACAAACTCAAGGCCGCGTTAACCCGAACATGTTAATCTTATGATAGTGGGTTCTACTCAACTAAATTTGTGTGATTTGGATGAGTAAACTCATGATCACATGAATTTAGAGGCAAGGTTAGGAACAATATATAAGATATATTTTGGCAAGAGTTGTCGCCTAACGGATCTAGAAGTCACATGAGATATAATTGATAATGTTGGACCCCGTTTTCGAAGTCCAAAATTGTTTGGTATTAGAGCCTAGGCTTTTTTTTCCTAGGTTTAGAACGCATAGTAGGGTGAATTGTTTTGCTACGTGATTAATTGTTGCATTGTGAATTGATTTTTTCATTAAGTGACATGCATATCACGCATAGATATAGGAACTAAGATTAAAATGAATTGTAAGCTAATCATTAGTGTTTTCATTGAAGGAGTAAGATGCCACCTCGTAGAAGGACACAAGGAGTTCTGCAAGGTTCAATTGTACCTGACTCTCCACTAAGGGAGGAGAGCACCGATGAGTCGGTAGCCCCAGGAGTCGCTGAGGCTTCCTTAGGGCAAAGTAGTGAGCCCATCCGATCTTAGACGCAAGAGTCGCCTAGTTATTCGGAGCAAGTGCTTACACTGGATCCGAGATTGTTCTAGGCATTTACTCAAGCCTTTGTCCAGGTTATGGGTCAGATGCCACAGACTTCTGCTTCGGCCCTAGTTAGGAAGGGGAAACAGTTTGACAAGCTGAGGAAGTATGGAGCAGTGGACTTTTATGGGACCACTGATCCTAAAGAAGCCGAGACCTGGTTGAGGAAGACAGAGAGGGTATTGGAGCAGATGGATTGTGAAGTTGATGAGAAAGTTGTTTATGCTGCAAGTCTGCTTCAGGGGGATGCTTTGCATTGGTGGGAGTGTGTACCGGGGAGCTAGTTGAAAGCAACAGGGTTGGCATGAAAGCACTTCCTTGCTGCTTACAAGAAGAAATATCTATCTTAGGTGTACATTCAGCAGAAGCAGAGGGAATTCCTGAGTCTCACCTAGAGGGAGATGACAGTCAGTGAGTATGAGCGCCGGTTCACACAGTTGTCAAGATATGCTGCTGAGATGATGCTGAGAGAGGCTACTAAGTGCCGAAAGGTTTGAGTCGGGACTGCACCTAGCCATCAGAGAGAAAGTGGTAGTGCAGAACTTCTGTGATTTTCAACAGCTGGTTGAATTAGCGTTGAGGGTCGAAAACATCGAGAACATCAAGAGTGTTGTCATCAAGAAAAGAAAGGGAAGAGAGCAGTGTTGGACTAATGGTGGTTGAAAAATTAAATCCTACTTATGTTTTGATAATAATAAAATATATAGAATTGGTTAAGAAATTATTTCAGGTCAAGACAACGTTAATGCTTGATGAGCAAGATATAAATCATTGTGAAATCCACAAGGAAATAATCTTTATGGGAAGATCTGATGAAATTCACAAGGAAATAATCTCCAACGGGCAAAAGATGGTAATTGTGAAGATTGTGGATTGTGATTTCAAAGATTGAAGTGTATCTGGAATATTTTCGTTGAAGCACACACAAGTC
>JAOTBA010000002.1:29818361-29838762 GCA_025629845.1 Erythroxylum squamatum | reverse complement strand
ATATTTAACCATAAATATTCAAGAAAAAATAGAAAAAATAGAGTTAATAAAAAACGGGTAGGATATGGGTATCCATGATTCGGGTTTTACTCTACTCATATCCATATCTATTTTTACGATTTACTACCCATATCTAAATCTATTGGGGTCGGGTAGTGCGGATATTAATCAGGTTGAAAACTCGCTGCCATCCCTAGAAGAGGCCATAAGAATAATAATAAAAATGAAGTAAGGAATGACGCGAATCATGGATGGAATAGGGCACAACAATAAGACAAAAGAAAAATAAAGGGAAAACATTGCTTTTGATTTTAGAGGTAGGTTATCACAACACATTTTATGTTTATGCAAACCTGTTGTGTGTTTTTTTTGTTTATGTTTAAGTAAACCATAAAAATTAGTTGTTAATTTTTATGTTTATGTAAACCATAAAAATTAGTTGTTAATTTTTTATTTTTGTTATAATTTAATTTACTACAACTGAATATACATTATTCAATTATTTAATATTAATTACTAATAAATTTATGAATAATTTAATTTCATAATTTAAATTAATGTTAATGTTAATTTTAAAAATAAAACAATGTCAATTAGATAATTACTTCATAAATATAATTTAAATTTAAAACATCTTTAAAGTATATAAATTAAAAAAATAATAATTAAAAGATATATTCAATAAAATAATAAACTTTAAAGTTTTCATATGTTAATAATTAATTAAAGCTAATCATATTAATTTATAATAATATAAATTATAGATAGAAATGAGAAATTGATCATTTAATTTATTAGTATTACTTAAGCTTATTCACTTTAACAGATTAAAAAATATTTTTGATTGAAAAAGTATATTATTTAAACATGTTTAATTCTAGAAAGACATTAGTGACAAAAACTTAAGTCAAATTTGGTATAACTCTTATAATTATATCCAACACCAAATTTTCTAATCTATGAAAAATTATATATCCCCAAGTGTCCGACATATTCTCTTTTTAAAAATAGTATTATTAAGTAAAAAATAATTTTAATACATTTTAATTACAAACCTTGCCGTATAAAAATCTCGTTGACAAATTTAATGCATGTTTATTATTAAGGTACAGATAGAGTTAGTAATATAAGTTTACCTAAACTTGTAGTATCTTATCAATGCTGGTGGACTTGTCTCTGGAGTTTGGACTTTGCAGTTACTTTTAGTCTAGGTGTCTTTTGCTATTAAACTAAAAGGTTACAAAGCATCTCACATTTTTTGTCCAGTTTTATTCTGTTTTATTCTGTCTTATGAAATTTTAGCCATTTATTTTGCGAGATTCACGCAGATTTTATGTGAGCCCCACATAAATAAATAGCTAAAATTTATTGGACACAATAAGATACCATAATATTAAAGAGAGGATCTGAACTCGTCGTAAAGACTAAAAGGCAAATTTGATGATGTATAGAGAGAGGAGAAATGGAAAAGAATGTTAAACAACAGTGAAGAAGAATGTAGGGAGAAAAAACTAAAGTGGAAGAGGAGAGAGAGAGAGCGAGAGGATAAAACTAAAAAATGGAGTAGCTTAAACTCTGCAGTCTGAAATAGTTGCCTCTACCATCACCACCCACGCCATCCTCTTAGGAACGCGCCGCCGCCTTATTATAGACTACACTCATCAAATCCTCTATTAATCACTTCTCCATCTCTTTGATTATATGTTTTGTTATTGGCTTTCTTTTGTCTTGATCATCAACTATCTCTGAGTTCTTGACAAGGGGTCGTTTTGTCTGCAAGGATTTTTGGTGGTTAATTTTCATGGATACGGTGGTTTGATGTTTTGACACTGAACTGGGTTTTCTGTGCACATGTTTGGTTTGACTATGTGGTTCTGAGAGATGGAGACGGGAGTGAACCTAATCCAAAGGAGAATCTGTCTTTCTATATGCTCTCTTTGTTCTATTTACTGATTCCATTTCCACCGCATGAACTGCTTATGTTTGTGTGCTTATTCCTCTCTAAACATCCGTTTAACAACCTTTTCTTAATTTCCCTCTCATAAAAGCGGCAGGTGGTGAATGGGGTAGGTGAACGTCTTGGAGGATTTGCTTGGCATACTGAGCTCTTGATTTCATGCTTGTTTTTTTTTTTCATTTATTATACCTATGATATAGAGATACAGAGAGAGCAAGGATTTACTTTTGAGATAGCTGAAAAGCAACTAGGTATATTTGCCTGATCAGTGAGCATGCACAAGATAATCAACGGTAGCCGTGGTTTATGCTGTGTTTGTAAGATTTTGTGGAGCCAGTGAGAGACACGTTAAGTCTCCTCTGCATAATCTGAAACGCCTCTCTACTAACAGCCCGGCCAAAAAAACAGTACATATCTTAAGATATGTATCTGGACCAACCAATCACCAATACCCCAGCTTATAAAAGAAGACAAAATACAGAGTTTGCAGAAAATATACAAGCGATATAAAAAGAGAGAGCTAGGGAAAAAAGAGATGCAGCAACAAGGTAGAGGAGTGAGTAATGAGATGAATCAGAACCAAGATCGGAGGTTGAAACCGATGCAAGGAGATGACCAACAGCAACCTCAACACCCACAACAGAAATGTCCTCGATGTGACTCCCTCAATACAAAGTTCTGCTACTACAACAATTACAGTCTCTCTCAGCCTCGCTACTTTTGCAAGACTTGTCGGAGGTACTGGACTCAGGGTGGCACCCTAAGAAACGTCCCCGTCGGAGGAGGCTGCCGGAAGGGTAAGCGCAGCAAGACAGCGTCCACAAGATCATCATCTTCATCGTCCGCTGAAAATTCTAGGTCTCAGTTGCAGCAGCCGCCACAAAATGTGCCACACAATTTGGGAACCACCCCGCCGAACATCATCGTCTGGACTACGGCTAATACAGATAATACAGTTAGCGCTGGTTTGAGAGGTAAAGATTTGGGGAACTTAGTTTCACCTTCTGGGGTTACTTCAATGGGGACGTACTATCCAAGTGGTGATTATTTAGCTTCTCTTGCGGCGATGCAGTCTTTGAACAGCCAACCATCGGCTTCGTTTAGTCACCAGCCTGTAAATCAATCAATCAATCTTACAGTTGATTTGGGTAGTTCTCTAAATCAGGGGCCGTTCCATGCCTTCAATGCAGTTCCTTCCTATGGATCATCACAACACCAAATTCAACAGCAAAGGCAATTCTATGGAGGAGGCAATAAAGACGCAAAGAATGAAGAACATGGCTTTTATGCTCGTGAAGAGGGGCTTATTCAATCAGGTAGGCCTGTACCTTCCTCTCATCTCCATAATTGGCACCAACAAGGTGGTTATATGAGCACGTCTAACCCAACTGTCTCAGATACTGCTTTGTGGACTCTTAGCGCCACCTCCAACACCAGCACCATAGGTAACATCAACAAAAGCAACAATACTGCTTCGGGTTCCTCTTCTCTGAACCCAGATCATGACTGGCATAATCTGCGGGGAGATGGTCATCCTCCGTGAGCTAGTTCTACAATCATTCTTGTAGTTACCTCAAAGCTTCAAAAAGCAGACAGCTTGCGTACCAGAAAAACATCAATCCATCTTTTTTATCAGTTTTCCCCTTTTCTTCAAAAAAAAAAAAGAAGTTTCATTATTGGGGTTGGGTTGAATGTTTTTCGTAATAAACATAAATCGGATATAGGTATAGCGTTGTGATGGGGATTTGATGGTATAGACTCTATAGAGTATTACCGGAGGCAATTTGCCCTTTTTGTGAAAGCTTATAGAAATTGGTAGGTTATTGGGTCAGGTTGTTTCGTGCTTTTGATCAACGATAATATGCTTGTTTGAGCTTTTGCCTACATTATTGCTTATGTCTTTGATTGTTTAACAACTGTGACTGTGAGTTCTTAATGAAAGACGTTTTCTAGTGATGGCTTGGATTATGGTTTTTCAAGAGCAATACAGGTAAGACTAATAAGAAGTAAGAAAAAGAATGGGTATTATTTAAGAAAAAAGGGGTGGAGTGGAGGAGTTAGTGGAAAGCTAATATCTTTGTTAAAGTTGCTGAGAAATGACCTTTTGTTCTTTGTGCATGTGCGTGAACGACAACGCAAAGATGCCCTTAAATCTTTCTCTTTTGCAGTTTCCAAAGGCCATCTACTTGGCAACTAAAGTACTCCAGTTGTAGCCCTGTGCTCTCTCTCTCTTATAATTCATGTGGAAGCCATGTCCATCGGTTTTACAACTCGGGAAAAGCTGCGACGTGAAACTTTGTGTTCTTGAATTGGTAAAGATTAATAAGTTTTCGCCACGCTTCTTTCATTTATTTAAATTTAGTCTTAAACATTTTCAAAATCTTTCAAATTAGTGAGAATATTAGTTTAACCTATATATGGTCAATGAAATCTATTGTTTAGTACTAATTTAATAGGCTTTAAATATATTTAGGAACCAATCAAAATAACTATTTATGGGATTGGAACAACACGTGTGAATTTATGAATCTTTTGGTAATATATAATTTCCTTTTATTATTTTAGAGGAGATATGTTATTTGTTGATGTAAAAAATAGTATAACAAATTGTTCCTTTTTTTTATTTGAGTTAAATATTTTCTTGCTAGAAAAAGCAAAAGAAAGTGAATATACATGTCAAATAATAAATTTTTCATCTTTTATGAAATTAATTATTCATATTCATATATGAGAATACTTACTGTACTTATTGTTTCGTTTGCATATCAACAATATCGAGATCACTCTAGGTTGAATATATCCCAATTGTGCATAACAATATCTCATCTCAATCAATTTTCTAATATAATTCAAACACAAAACCTACGGCATAAATACAGTAATATATTGCAGCCTTAATTAGATAAATGGGGAAAAAATCCATATACATGATAGATGACTTACTTCTTTTGATTGAAAAGGCGTTGTTCCCTTAATTTATTGAAGATTAAATTAAACCTTAATTTCTTATCATCATCTTAGATAAGGCAAGAGGATCCCCTCTTACCGTATCTTTTTGTTCTAGTTATGGAGGGGTTGTCTTAAATCACTAGAAAGTCGACTTCACACAATAGTCATTTTTTCTATCACCATAAATGCGATGATCTTAAACTCACAAACCTGATGTTTATCGATGATCTCATGCTAATGTATGGAGCTGATAGAGTGTTTATAAATATTCTTAGACATCCGATCTTTTTTCAAGCTGGTCTGGGCTGAATATAAATCTCCAGAAAAGCAGCTTATGTTGCTTCTCGGACATGAAAAACTCTCTTGAACTTGCTAGTTTTTTAGGAATGGAGTTAAGCATACCACCTTTTAAGTACTTGGGCGTTCCCCTCTCTCATGCAAAAATCACCTACTATGATTGTCTTCTTCTCTTGGAATGATATAAATCAAAAGTTCTAGCTTGGTAAAATCGGTTTCTCTCTATGGCTACAAGGTTTATAATTATTATCTCAGTTCTTACTAGCTTACATATACACTTGATCAACAACTTAATATTGCCTAAGAAAGTAATTAAAGAACTCGACAAAATTAATA
Source organism: Erythroxylum squamatum (assembly GCA_025629845.1). Taxonomy (NCBI): domain Eukaryota; kingdom Viridiplantae; phylum Streptophyta; class Magnoliopsida; order Malpighiales; family Erythroxylaceae; genus Erythroxylum; species Erythroxylum squamatum. Next base: position 29,833,223 of record JAOTBA010000002.1, on the reverse strand, counting down.
AATCCTTCCTCTGGTCTAGTTCTATGGATAATGCCAAGAAAGCAAAAGTAAAGTGGGCAAAGGTGACAGCTACCAAACAACAAGGAGGCCTAGGCATACCCTGCACAACTTCTATGCAAAAGGTTCTTCTTTAAAAAAATTGGAGATTACTAACGGATAAAAATTCAGTTTAGACTAAGTGGGTAAATGAAATATATCTTTCTTCCTAAAGCTTCTGGCAGTTACCGATCACTAAGAATGGATCTTGGATCCTTGAACACATGCTGAAAATGAGAGATATTATATATCTGTATATTTATTATCACCTAGGCAATGGTGATTCCACATGAGTTTGGTATGATATTTGGACTGACTATAGTCCACTAATACGAAGAAATGATCTAGAGCACTTTAGATGACACATCCCTCATAATGCCAGAGTCTCTTCGCTCATATACGAAGGGCAATGGAATGGACAATATAGAGGACTTCACACATTTAGTCAACTCTTTCCTAACCTTCAAAACAGAAGCAACGAAGATACAATCATGTGGAAACTTCACTCCAATGGTTTTTTTAACAACAAGTCAAGATACAATATATTCAAGACAGTTCCTCCAGCTGTTCCCTGGTACTCTCTTCTCTAGCAGCAATGTATATGCCCCAAAGCCTACATGTTTTCTTATTTACCAATTAAGAATAGATTGAACACCAAAGATAGGTGGCACGAGACTTTTTAACCCAGTATGTGAATTATGTAACACACTAGCGGAGGATAGGAATCGCTTATTCCTCAGTTGCATCTACTCCAAAACAGTTTGGAGTCAACTTCTTCATAAGCTTGCATAATATGGCAACGTATACGATTGGACTAATGCACTCCAATGGATAATCAGCGCATCTAGCCCTCAAAGGGAGGACATCTTGATATTCAAAACAATATTTACTCTTACAATCTATAATATTTGGAGGGAGAGGAAAAATAAGATCTGTAGACAGGAGCAAACAAGCCCTTATTAACTTGCTAAATTAATCATTAATGAGATTCGTGGCCTAGTGATAGTAAAAGAAGTCGCTCACAAGTTATCTTACGGTATGAAAGCAAGGTAGTTTTTATAATCTAGGTTATGAGGTTTATAGCAACTAATATTGTGGCTTTGCCATTGTAGATTTTTAAAAAAAAAATCCCATAATGGGAACCTCATTGTAATGTTGTAAATAATTTCACTACTTTCAATGAAAATTTCTTCAATAAAAAAAAAAAGAGTATGTTAACCCTAGATCGAGAGAAGCAATGAGTTTGATTATTTTCATGATCTGACGAAGTTTATTCCTACAAAGAATTTGATTATGTCATAAACCTAAATCGAGAGAAGCAAAGGGTTTAATTTGCCTTCATCAACTACGGGGGTACTTAGCCTGTCAAATGAAATGGTGAAGAACTTTACCGCTTTAGCAATTGTCCATGATGTGATTAACTCATAGTTATGTTGATCCATGATATATGGCATTTGTACGTACTTTTCTTAGGATAATTTGTTAGTTAATTGTGATAAATTGATTGTTGTTAACTTGTTTAGCTTATGTTTTGTCTTATTTTCATATAATTGCATGATTATGTATGAATGTATGTGAACATGCATGAATGTGTGTTAATTAGGTCTTTGAGTTTAGGTTTTGCATGAATTTTGCATGGCATTGTTGCACATCTATTTTTTTACATTATGTTTGTATGAATTGCATGTGTTTTGGTATGATTAGGTGATTAATTTTGTTGTTAATTAATAGGTTTGAAGGTGGTTTTGAGGGATGGCCAAAAAGAAAGCAAGTCATGTGACCTAAAAGAAAGCTGGAATTTTCCTAGGCCTACCCATCACCAATGTTAAGCTTTCGCAAGATACAATTCTTATTGACTATTTTTTGTTTTTGATCCAAAAGAAAGAGGAGAAATTCAGTTTCAAATTGGTGAAATAACGGCCTAATGTAGATAAGAAATCAATAAGATATCACAGGTTAAAATCAAGACAGAAAATAGAGTTTTCTGGAAAATTCTAACTGGCAACTTCCTCCTTCCCACGTCATTTTAAGCATTAAATAGGGTATAAAAACTCAATTTTAAACCCTAGAAAAGAGGAGGTCGTGCAAGACATCCAAGAGAGAGAGAAGAACACATTTTTTGAGAGAAAAACCAAGAGAATTCAAGGTGGAATCAAAGAATTTCAAGGAGACACAAAGCTACCACCATAGAATTCCAGCTTTGCTCTTCAATATATAAGCCTTACTTCTTCTCTTTTCTTGCTTCTTTGTTGTATTTTATTGATTGAGAAGGATGTATGGATATGTTATGAATATGTTGGATGAGATTTTGATGGATTTCTAAGTAGATATTAGGGTATGTAGTACCTCACTTTGTTAATGTTATGGATGTGTTTGATGTTGTTTGATATTTATGGTATATGGCTATCCATACTTAGCTCACATAGGGATATGGAGTTAAGAAATATGTTAGTAAGTGCCATGAGAGTGAGCTTACACCAAGAATACTCCATATATCAAGTTACCTTGCCATTTGGAGAGAGATCTTGAATGGAAAAGTGACTGTCCAAAAATCTGTTCATATCCTTTTAATGGTTAAGTGAAAAATGGGAACTGAGAGCTGACATAATTCAATTACTTCGTTAAACAGGGCTTATTTGGTTCAAGTAATGAGAGTGAAAGAACCAGGATGTTAGGAAATTTTGAACTAAATATAATGAACGTTTCTAAAGTGAGAGAATACATAGTTAGGTAATGACAATCATAACTTGTTAAATTGATACTTTGATTCACCATTTTCTAAATTTGTGTTCTTACTTTTGTGACAACCCTAAAGTGTGTGTATGTATGACTCTTAATTTTTATATTTTGGATCTTTCAAATCTAATTATTTGAGTTTCTTGAACAAAACGAAATTTAGATCATTTCGGTGACTAACTAATCCCTATGGGATGATACCTATCTATACTGCAATTTCCGATCTGTATACTTGCAGGATAAGAGGTTTTAATTTAAATTTTGGAAAATTATCTATCAATAGAATATCTTATTAGATCAATTAATTTATGATCTTCTAGCAATATTATAAGATAACAAACATTAACTTAATTCTTTAAAATTACAAGCCAAGTAATTTATTTAACATATTATGACAAATTAGATAGACATATAATTTCTTTTAGTAATTTCATTAATAATAACTCTTTATCTTTTAATATACTTCATATTAGCATTAGTGTTCTAAACCTTGAACTCTCATTTATTACTTGGTTAAACAATTTAAAAATTGCCTCATCCTTATTATTACAGCGTAATAGAGGTGATTATCTATATGAGAAGGTATCTTGTATATGTTCCACATACTTCTTGTATCTAAAACTGAATTTTCGATACCCATTTAAACATTCATTCTATAAATAAATACTCAAATCAAAATCAAGCTTTCACATATTTTTATACTTGAATTTTTGTCTAAAATTCATTTTAGAAGCTGGTGTTAATACTTAGTTAAACATATATTACATCAAATATTTAATAAGTATAACAAATAAAGTATCATCATTGATAAAAAAAAAGTAAAGCGAATATCCACATTGAGGAAGAACTATAAAAAAAATTTAGTCCTAAGCAATCCTAATAACCTAACATGCATATAAAACACATCCCTAAGAATCAGCTTAAATATACAATCTGCAATTATTTATCATGTAGGAATATGCTTTATGTTTAATTTTGCTTGAGCTATTGTGCATTTGGCATAATATACTTGATATCTATACATTTGATTTTGTAATGATACTTGGGATCTTTAGTATATGCAATTGCTACTTGACTATCATAATGTATCATAATAAGACTAGTCACATTCATATTGACATCTAAATAATATACAAAAAGTTTAAGCCAACTTATGTTTCGTATTTGATTAATATCTACTAACAAACATATATAAAACTACCAACTATTCCTCTTCTTATGGTGTTTAAGGGCGCTACTTATTGCTTGAGCACTTGCCTTTAACAATGAGCATATGAAATGACTTACAATCATGCATATAAAATTGTTCAAGTATTTGGTTAATATATCTAGCTTTTGAGAGTGATAATAATCTTATTGAACAAACCTTGATGTTTTAAATCCCAAGGATGTATCACCTTTGTCCTTCGTATGAAATATAGTTAATGCCTAATATTTTCTTGATAAATTGATTATCATTATTGATTGTCAAAATATGATCCACACTTAATAGTAAAGTCACAAAATGTCGTTATATATTTATATATATAGTGATCTTTGTTATTCATTCTAGAATTATATGATATGAACCACTGCTTGAAGACCACTTTAGACTATAGATTAACTTTAATAATGTGCACACTTTATGTTATAGCCTCTATGAAAAAAAACCTACTAGTTGTTTTATATAGATTTCTCCATCTAGTTCTCCATTTAAGAACACAATCTTGGCATTCATTTAGTGTAGTTAAAGACCATTTCCTCCATCAAAGTTAGAATTAGTCAGATTGACATAAACTTAAAAATAGTTAAGAATGTCTCCTTAGAGTTAATCTTCTTAGAGTCTATCCCTTCCTAATTATGTATCTTTTTATAACTAAATGTGTTTTTTAAATCTTTTGATACGTTTATAAGCTTTTTCATTTAAATTTTAAAAACCAATTTTTCTTAATGCTTTTCATGTCCTTTGAGGAGATTAACTAAGTATTAGACTCAATTGGAGCTTATTGAAGTCTATATTTCTACCATTGCTTTAACCTATTTATTCTTAACAAGATAGGATAATGCTATTTCACATTTCTTGGCTCATAATTTTTATGGAACAATTATAAAGGCTTTTCTTTCAATGTAAAAATGTTTTCTAGGAATTAATCTACAAATATTGTGGCACAATGAAGGATTTTGAGGAACATATCTCTCTACCTTCACCTTCCACTTAAATTAGATAATGGGGAACTCCCATTAAGTCACATTCTCATTGATTAAAAAATGATTCACCAACTCCTAAATTGTTGCAGTTTAGTTGTGTTTAATCTAATCAATTTTGATTTACTGGATTAGCTTATTCCAATATCTTATGTAAAGATCATTCTTATCTTATAACTGCCTACTTCTATAAGAATATGATATCTGGTGAATTGAGTTGAATTGCTCTTTCATTAACTTGTTCACCTATGAACATATACCTTTTGAATTATTCATAATATCTTTAAAGATGATCTTCTTCCTTTTAGGACCTAATTTCCTATATTTATATGAAGGATTGTGATTGTAGATAACATATCCTTAAGTTTCATATATGATAAATTGATGAGATTTCAAGAGGAATACGTTGGAGGATGGTTTTTGCACAAATGAGAGGTATACGAGCATCGCTTAGAAAAGAAAAATGAGAGAGAGCGAAAAATAAGGTTCTAGGTAGTGCGACGTGACTTGAAGTAGATTTTTCTCAACATGGGCAACAACACAGCCGTGTAGCTGCCTTGTGTTAAAACAATTTAAGGTTGATTTTTAAAGAACATGGGTGTGTTGGGCTGAAACATGGATGTATAAGGTTTTTGTATGGGTGTGTATCTCAAGTGTATTATAACGAAGTGTAAGACGGTCGAAAACACGGGCATATATCTATGTCGTGTTAAAACAAAAACAAGACAGTAAATTAGACGAGCATGTTAGGACATAACATGGCTGTAAGAATAGTTGTTTCTTGGCTTTATGCTCTCTTTTTTTTTTGGCTTTATGCTCTTTAGTAGTATGCATGGATCACCTTATCTGTATCCTTCAATATGCTCCATACCCTTTTTACAAATTGCACCTATTTGGTACTCTTAGAGTGTATTCTTAGCCTCCCTCTTTCTTTGACATATACAGTTCAAGCCATTTTACCTTTGTCGGGGCTGCACTTAGATCATTACCAAACTAGATGAAACTCCCCTATAGCTTTTCTACGGTTTTAATGATAATTTTGAAAACCAAATATGAGCAGTCCAAAATTGCTAACACAAAACAAATAAAAATCGTTAAGTCCACCTTATTTGAGTTTTATTATTGTTACATATTCGTATTTTAATCTTTTAAATTATCACTGTATGCTAAAAACTAATCTAAATATTAATGAGATTATTTTTTAAGATAACAGCATTTTATAATAATTTACTCAATTTCTATTTTTATTAATTACGACTAAGTTTTCATTCTTTTCGATAAAATTACATAAATTTATCTATAGCATATTTATTTTTTCGTAACATTTTTCTAGTGTTGACACTTAACTAATCTTTACTTCAAAGAACATTGAAATTTAATTTAATTATTTTATGATATTACAAGATTATTTATTTTATTCATAATATATATTTATTTAAACATATTAATTTAAAATTTATTTGTATTTTTTCAAAATTTATTTTGTGACTTAGAGAGTATTATCAGTATAGAATTGTAACTTTATTAATTTATGAAATTGATATTTTTTCATTCTAAGTATAAACAATATCCAGTTAATTGATAAACATACATTTTTAATTATTAAATAAATATGATTAAAATTTTCATATTTTTATCTGCAATTTCATTCTCCTCTAAAATATAATTTTATTAAAAAAGATATGTTAATATATTTTCACTTATGTTTAATAAATATTAAAGTTTAAAATGTTAAAGAAATTGGAAAAATATAAATTAAACAAATTTTTATTTGAAATGGCCTTGGTTTAAAATGATATATAATTTAGTTTGATTTAAATAAAAAAATCATTACATAATCGGATTAGTTTAATAGCAATGAAACCTAAAACTCACCGTAATTTCTACGTCTCTCCGAAGCCAAGTTAATTCTTTGTTTAACAATTTCCCTGATCCCACTTGACATGTATACTTTTCTCTTTTTGGTTTCGTGTAATCTTCCTTTGTGGACAATAGTATTTGAAATTTTGTTTTGACATATTAAACCAAGAGATAGTTTTTGTGAAAGAAAGGATTAAATATATTTTAGATCAATTCGTAAATTCCAATTGCCTTACAAGCAGTGACGGAGCCAGAAATTTAATATAGGAGGGCCCAAATATTTATTTTTTAAAATTTTGGGGGGCCCAATATCCCACTGACCATTAAATAACTCTGTCCTTTTATATATATATATATTAAAAATAATTTTTTGAAAAGCTTTGGGGGGCCCAATGCCCCCATGTAGCTCCATGTAACTACGTCTTACAAGAAAATTTAATACTAATTCTATTTCACAAAAAATATGAGAAAGCATAATAACTTCTTCAGTTCCCTTCAATTGCATTTATGGTTTTACCTCACAAATTTAATTAGGAGATATATGCATTTCATTTTGAGTCACTACAACCAATATCACTTTTGGATACATTTTTGTTTTGCTAAACTAAAAATAACTTTTTGGCAACAAAATTGGAAAATCATAACTAAAAGTAACTCTTTGGCTATGAAATTTAAAAATTATGGCTTATTGAAATAGTACTTCAAAAAATGTTATATTTACGGGTTTTTAAAGACTATTAGTTAAGTTTGTTTAACTACAATTTTGTTTTGTAGCTAATAATTTTTAGCTACATTTTTTACTGTGAACAAATTTTTGTAGAAAAAAATTTTAGTAATAAATTTCTTTTTGTAGTTAGAACTCAAATATGTTCTAGCTATTTTTTGAAATTAGTAGGAAAATGGTTTATTTCATAGCTAAAACTCATATGTGTTCCAACTATTAATTACTTTTTTAATTTTTGTAAGAAAAAACTTTTGGCTACAAAAATAAATTTGCAGCTAAAAGAAGAAGAATAAAAATAGTGTAAATGATGTGATTTTTCCACTTGAATGACATCATTTTCACATCATTTTCTGAAATTTATAACCTAAACACAGATCTCTCTTGCTTTCCTTCTTCTGTCTTTGCATCGTGTTCTTCTTTTGTCTTCTGCTTCAACTATTTCCTCTTCTTTCCTCGTCATTTTCCTCTTTGTTGTTCGTGTTTTGGCTATTTGCTTATATGTGTGTGTTCCTCCTCTTCTGTCTTTTTCATGTAAGTTATTTCTTTGTTTTTCATCTTCTTCGTAGAATTGGGTTTTGTGAATAGGGTTTTATTTTTTCTTTTTTATTCTTAGATATCTATCTTGAATTTTATTTTTGCTTCACTATGCTTTATCAACTTTTCACTCTAATTCTATGCCTTGTCATAAAAAAAGAATAGCCTTTTCTTATGAACAAATACAGAGACACCAACTTGGTTTAGACATTTTTCTATGAGGTTGGACGGTAAGGTTTAAGAGTTCATTTCAGTTTTACTGTTTTTAGTCTCCTGTGGAAAGTAGGATTATGTCTTTTGTCTTCATGGAGGATGAATGACAATTTCTATTATTATCCAGATTGCATTATAGTTTTGTATCTTAGCTAGCTTGCAAAGTCTTTGCATTGAACAAGCAAGTAAGGCAGGTCTTATTGATAATATTTGCCTTTTTTGATTAACTATCATTTCCATCAGTCTTCACATAAACTTACTTGAAACTTTGCTTTTATATATTACCTTACTTGATAGATTAAGAGCCTTGCCTTATTAGGTTATGTTCAGCTTAAAGCTTGTTTCTTGAGTTCTGATAAGACAGGTAATGTATAGTAGTATGACTTCCAGGTCTTATGATGGTTTACTTGCCATTTATATGTGATTTTATTTGAGGATTAAAGGGGATTTATGGGTGTTATTTATGGGAAAAGTAAAGTTCTTACAACATCATTTCATTTTGCAATAGTAAAGGGAAATTTTTATATGAATTTAGCAACTTTATTTCCCCTTGCAATATTTGCATGAATAATTCTGTAGCTAAAATTGGAATTTATCCATAAATTTTTTTTGACAATTTCAATTGATGATTAAAGGATAATAGATTTTAGTCAAAATATTTTGGATTTGATATATTTTTAGAACATTAGCTTATAGGATGTTTATTTAAAACATGTGGATGATCCGATAGCAACAATACCTATATTGACATAGCTTGACACATGGTTTCCTAAATATGTAGAAAACATGTTGCAACATCCTAAATAAATTTTAGGTAAGGCCTTCTAGACATGTTAAATAAACTAAAACAAGAGTAGAGAAAGGACACAGGTAAATAAAAACACATGCATCCTTAAGACATGTTATGTTTGGGTATGAGAACAATTTCATTGGAGGCCTAGGCCTTATCTTGGAGACTTTCATTTTACGTGATGTGCTAAACTTGTAGAAAAATGAGTGTTATGTCCACTTAAATTTATCATGTTTTTAATTGATTTAGTTATTAAAAATGAAATCTCTATGGGGTTTCTTCTGCACACGTCTGTTGATGTAGTGCTAAAGCTAACTAATGATAAACTATGAAGACTTTGGAGAAAATGTCACTTTTTTTAACCTTACTCCTTTTATGTATAGCCTTGTTCTGGGAAGATTGATTATTATTTTGAGAAGATTTCTTGCCTTGGGAAATTTGCGAAGTACCTCAATTGATTACTCAAATGCCTAATTGATACATTTAAGTGCAGTTTGTGTTTTGTATTTGTTATTAGTCTTCTACTCTAATTTAGGCAATTATTTTGTTGATTTCATATTTGATGCTTTTGAATTCAACCAATTTAAAGTATAATTACTAGAAGAAGATGAATGTATAAGGAGGAATTTATCAACTTTAGAATCTTATTTGGTAGTTTAGTGTCTAAGATTTGGAAAGAGAGGAAAATTAGTTTAGGCAATTTCATGCATTTCATGTCAAGCATCGGGTAAAAGTCATAAACTATTAGGCATTTATCAAGATGCTTTAATTTTTATTCAACTCCTCATCATCACTCTAAGCGTTTAATTTTAAGATTTGAGTTAACTAATAAATTCTTAGGCATTCAACTACATATTTCATTTATATTACTTTAAAATCCTTTTAAAAATCACTTCCAATTTTATTTTCTGAATCCCTAAATTTATAAAACTTTTTCAGACATGGGCAACACCTTTTCTATTTTACAATTAGATTCTAAACTCAATTTTCTAGTTAGGGCCCTTTTCAATTCTTTTTTTCTAGGTTTTTCTCTATCTTTCCTTAATAACATAGATTGACAACTCCATTGAATAACCTTATTCAATATTATCTCCCACCTCTATTTGAGGACACTAAAAAAGCATCTTTGATAATTAACATTCTAAAGTAACAAAAACTATAAGTGATATGACTTGTCCTATGATGATGTTAGACCATATTTGATTCATACATTGACATGAAAAGAGTATATGTTTGGTTAGAACACAAAGTGGGCAATGAGGGTTAAGTAAGTCAATTGTGAGAGGATTACGTGATCTTTGTAGGTTAGGGTAAAACTTGTGATGAGAATTGATAAAACAAAATAGTGTATTATTAGGTCATCTTAAATAGAACGCAATTTCAACTAATTAGATCTAAGTATAGGAATTTTGTTGACAAAAAATATGATTGTAAATTAGGTGTTCTTATTATTTTAAGAAACTATATTTGTTCATTAAATTATGGTGAAATAAAAAAAATATAGCGACGTTTTAAAGGATATCTTACTTAAATCTAAATTATCCATATATTGCTTTCTTTTTCTATTATTGCTTTTATTTGGTATTTTGAATGGCTTCCCTTGTGATGATTTTGACCATATTATCTTACCCTTTTCTGTACCTTACTTTATCTTTAACGTTCCTAATTTTAATCCAAATAGCATTTATACTCCAATCAACCTCTAATCATTCATATTCCAATAACTATTTAGCTATATCGAAAAAAGTTGGATGACTTGTCGGAAATGCTCCAGTCAGTACTTAGAAGGAGTAAAGACTTTCATGAAATTTGTAAAAGATCAAATGGGTTTACAATGTGAATTTTTTTTTCCATGTATAGATTGTTTAAATTTCAACAATCAAAGTCAAGATGTTGTGTATAATCACTTGCTAATCCAAGGCATAAATAAATTCTATACTCAAGGGATTTAGCATGGTGAACATTTTGAAGCAAGTAATGTTAGAAGTCTTGATATAGGTGATGATGATGATAACAATCATGATGTAGATGATAATGATAATAATGACGACGTAGATGATGGAATTGGAAAAAGGTTAGAGGCTGTGAGGAATTGGTTAGAGGCTGTGAGGAATTATATGGGGACTATGGATGATAATACTTTTCCTAATACATGAGGTATAATTACATAAGATAATTTTAAGAAATTATTAAAAGTAGCATAAGAAGAATTATATCCAGGGTGCTCTAATTTCTCCCAACTATCTTTTCTTGTGAAGTTGTTACACTTAAAGGTATATAATAGGTGGAGTAACAAATCCTTTAATATGGTGATTGAGTTGTTTAATGATGCATTATCAAATGCCCACAAATTGCCCAAATCTTACTATGAAGAAAATTTTTTTAATAGGACCTTAGATTAGGATATATATTAAGTATGATTGTGCTATCTTTTGGAAGGGGTTTAAAGATCTTCAGAATTGTCTTATTTATGGGTACATTAAGATGGCAAGTGGATGATGAAAAAAGGGAAAAGGATAATGTAACACCCCACTCCCGCGGGACCCGAACCCGACATCGATAGTGATATCCGAGTCCGTGCCCTGCGAGGGTGGCGTGCTACATCACTCAGTCCAAATTCAGTATAATTTTTTTTAAAACACAAACATACACTATGCGGAAAAAACTCATGAACATATATAACCACCAGTAAATACAATGACCACGGGGCCCTTTTCATAAATACAAATTATTACAGTCTGTTGATTTTACAATTTTCATACAAAAATTCAGAAAATACAATTTTAGTAGACACTAATGCAGACGCGAACTGATCCCGGCCTCTTCTCTCACTCACTCACATGCGTAACTACTAACTTCTGAATTTCTCGTGGGAACGATCCCTACTTTCCACTACTACATTAATTTGTGTTACAGGAAGTTGTTTTTTTTTAAAATTTGGTTGCAGGCGACAACATTCACCAATTTGTGATAGTTTTACCGTTTCATCAATATCTTGTCTTGGTAAAGCTATAACAAAAAACATTTAGTAATAATACATAAATGTAAATTGAATCTTATAATTATGATCTCTGATAATTTGTTGTTTTTGGTATTTTCTAGATCTATTTTGTCACTGTTTTTACTTTAATTGATGTGGAATTACTTTAGTTTTTGGTGAAATTGTACTGCTCTGGGTATATCTTGGATTTTTGCAGGTTTGTAAAATCACACAGTCTAACCGTGTGATTTTACACGGGCTGTGTAAGTTGAAGCAGGATGCACACAAAGTCACCCAAAGGTTACACGGGCAACCCATGTGATTTTACACGGCCCGTGTAAATTGAAGACAGATGCGCACAAAATCACCCGAAGGTTACACGGGCAACCCGTGTGATTTTACACGGCCCGTGTAAAGCAGTTATTTTTTACGGTTACCGAGTTTTAAATAGAGGAAAAAGACAGAAGAAAGGGGGGCAGTTTTTGGCTGGGAAAGGGACGACTTGGACAAGGGGAAAAAGAAGATTGAGAAGGAGAAAGAGAGAGCAAAGATCGACAAGAGCAATTTGGAGATTGAGAGATCAAGATCCAAGACAAAATTGAAGTTCCTTTTTCTTCCTTTTTCTATTTTCTATTTCATCCTTCACGATGATGTTAATAGTTCATTTTTCTTTTATGATTAATTTAGTTATGGACCTTCAATTCTCCTTATTCTAGGATGTTTGTTTCAACTTAGGAATTATGTATTAAACTTTATGATTTATTTCTAAATTCAACGTTGATTAAATTTCAGTAAAGTTATTTTGTCAATTATTGATCTGATCTTTCTAATCTAGGGTTCTTAATTGAATATGGGTGGTGTTAAACTATGTACTGAAAAGTGATGTTTAATATCTGAATTGCTAGATTAGATCTAACTGAATGCAAGTCTAGAAATAGATTTCTTCGTTAGAAGAACCGTAAGAATCCAAAGGTGTTAATTGGGTTGAATTTGGTTTTTAACCTAAGAAATTGGTTTAAAAATTGGAATCAACGCGTTGATTACTTCGAAAGAATTGATTGAAAACAGTTAGCTAATGCACTAGATCAGTGATTTATTTTATAAGGAAGTACATGATTTCTTCGTTGGAATGAATTCCTAGAATATTAGCGAAAATTCCGCTTATCATACATTGCAATTTCCTTAACAACATAACTTTCTTAATTGGTTGCTTAGCAAATTTAGGAGGTATAAATTTAGTAATTTTACCTAGTGCTTGTGGATCGACACTTGAGTACTACAACTAAACCTGTGCACTTGCAGAGCATATCAAGTTTTTGGCGCCGTTGTCGGGGACCTGTGTCAAATATTGAATTTTTCCGAACAAAATTAATTAAGCTTTTCTTATTTCAATTTTTTGTTTTAGGTTACTTGGTATTTATTTCATCCATAGATTTGTTCAATATCTTTTGTGTTGTTCGTGCAGTGGTGAAGCACAATTTATATGCAATTTACTTTCACAGCCCCATTTGACCCTGAGATCGAGAGAACTTACCACAGAAGGAAGAAACAACGGTTTGAAAATAAGAAGAAGGTGGCAACTTCTAGCGCTAGCAATACAATGGCAGAAGGAGTAGGACCCAGGCTCCGTGGTTATGCAGAGCCAAAAATTCAAGAAAACACTTCGGGGATTCGAAATCCGACTGTGGATGCAAATAATTTTGAGTTGAAACCAGCTCTTATTTCTATGGTGCAGCAGTCACAGTTTGGTGGATCACCAGTTGAAGATCCAAACATGCATTTAGCAGTTTTCCTTGAAGTTTGCGACACTTTGAAAATGAATGGAGTCACCTCTGATGCTATTCGAGTTTGCCTTTTTCCATTCTCTTTAAGGGATAAGGCAAGAGCATGGCTTCATTCACTCCCAGCAGGCTCAATCACTACTTGGGATCAACTCTCGAGGTCATTTTTAGCCAAGTATTTTCCTCCAAGCAAAACAGCGAATCTCAGAAATCAAATCTCAACGTTCACGCAGAAAGATGATGAAACGCTGTATGAAGCATGGGAGCGTTATAAAGAGCTTCTTCGGTTGTGTCCGCATCATGGCTTACCATCTTGGATGGTTCTTCATAACTTCTACAATGGATTGCTTCAGTCAATGAGGACTCTAATTGATGCTGCAGCTGGGGGTGCAATTTTAAATAAAACATATGCAGATGCATACAATCTCATTGAAGAAATGGCTCTAAATCATTATCAATGGTCCAATGAACGAGGAGCGACAAAACGTACTCCAGGTAAGTATGATGTTGATGCTCTCACAATTCTTTCTGCTAAAGTTGATGCCATGACTCACAGGTTAGATCGTTTGAATGTTAATTCTGTGAATGCTAGTAGTTCTACCTCTGCATGTGAGATTTGTGGATCTGTTGATCATTTATCTGTTCATTGTCAAGCTGGTAATCCTTTTGCCCAAGATCAGAGTAGTGATCAAGTTCATGCCATAAACAATCTTCCTCAAAGACCTCAATTTGATCCGCATTCAAACACTTATAATCCAGGTTGGCGGAATAACCCAAATTTCTCCTGGAGAAATAATCAAAATCCTCCATTTCAGCAAAATGTTAGGCAACCACCTGGATTTCAAAGACCACCTAACCCATCAGGAAATCCAAAATCAAACCTAGAAAGCATGATGGAATCAATGTTACTAGCTCAAAGACAACAAGATGAAACTATCAAGCAATTAACTTCTAAGGTAGACTTATTGGCTGCTCATAATAAGTTGCTTGAAAATCAAATAGCAAATCAGGCTAGTTCATCACA
>JAOTBA010000002.1:29791196-29801354 GCA_025629845.1 Erythroxylum squamatum | reverse complement strand
TTCCTGATGATAGTCTCTTCTTTCATCCACTGGCTCATCTCATCCATGATATCCGCTCTTATCTGGCCCGGGCTCCTTTCTACAACATCGCTCATGTTTTTCGCGAAGGTAATCCGTGCGTGGATTTTTTAGCCAGGTTGAGTTCGGGTAGCGCCCATTCTGAGCGTGTCTGGCATACTCCACCTCCTGGTCTTTCTCACTACTTGCGCGCTGATGCGCAGGGTGCAGCGTTTTCTCGTTAATTTTTTCTGTTTGTTTGTCAGTTGTAACAAAAAAAAAATTAACTAAGATACGAACGGAACAGTTAATTATTTTATTATCAACCAAATCGATTAAGGATAATAAATTAAATAGATTCGGCCTATAATAAATTAAATTGATTCGGCCTAAAATCAAAACAAGTAATAATAATTGAAAAAAAAACAACTTTTGATTGCAAATTGCAACAAAACAAAACAAAACGAAAATGATAAGCAAAACATGTGGTAATTTGGTAAAATGTCAAACGAAGGGATCTTCTGTCGTTTTGTCGTGCGCCGCCGTATTAGGTCTCATACTTCACGTAAACTTCGATCCATATTCCATAGAAGAAAGCTTCAGCCACGGCCACCGCAACCACCACATCAACGCCGTCCGAAATTCTAACCTTTCCTGTCGAAGAAAGATTCAATCTTTCAGCCACTACAGTAAAGTTCAGGCAAGTTCAAGGACTAAAATGTATTAAAACACACACACACACATCCCTTTACTCTTACTTTGTTTCGCCTTCTGCTTGTGTCTCTTTGTTCTGATTATCTACATTACGTGAATCTTGAAGACAAGTTTACCTACCTACTTTGTTATTACGAGTAGTCACCGGCCTCGTGATTAAGACGAGTGTGTCAAGTGAAGTTCATGTTTTAATAATTCAGATAACGGAGGAAATGCCGGAGCTTAGGGAAGTGAAAGTCCGTCGTTAGTTCTGTCCCAACAAAATTCTTGTCCCATAGAGTTTAAGGCAGACGTGGAAGAATTTTCCAAACTCTAGAACTTTTTTTTTTTTTTTTGTGGGTAGAAAACGGGTCGAAGCCGAAAGAAACTACAGAAGAGTCAAACGTGGGAGCGAAACTCCCACCATGTCGGCAAAGAGTAGAACCTTTGACAAACCAAAAAATGGAAGGTGATTCAAAGAAGCAACCATCTGCCGTTCAACGCAATGGATCAATCGATCCGAGTTCTAAAATTTAACTTAATCCAAACTTGATTAAGCCCTAATTGCAAATTATGTCTTACTAAATTAATGATAATTTTTAATTTTGAAAATGAATTGATAAAGTAAACTATTTTAAATGAAAATTTATATTATTGATTTGTAAATATATTTACTGTAACTTAAAAGATAAAGTGGCAGCTGCGTATGGTTGCCGTCTCTGGTAGTTGGAGACGGAACGAAACAAAAACTGGGGACAGTGAGGTGTTTGGTTATGGTGGACAAAATAGAGAAAACTGTCTCCGTCTCAAAGACAGCATGTGTTTAGTTGCAGAGGACAGAACGAAAAAATAGTACAAATGACGAATATGCCCCTGGTTATTATAAATACAAATTATATAATAATAATAATAATAAGTTTGATTAATAATAAATACAAATTATATAATAATAATAATTAGACATAATAATAATAAATTTGAATAAATTGTAATAATAAATTTGAATAATAATAAATACAAATTATATAATTATAATAATAATAATAATAATAATAATAAACATAATAGTAAAAAATAGTGACCGGAGACAGGGACAATTTGTCCCCATCCTTCCTTTTTGGAGAGGACAGAAATTTGTGTCTCTGTCCTCCAAAGACAAGGGACGAAAACGCGGAGACAAGAAGTAAACACCGATGGAGACAAGATTTTTCTGTCTTATCCACTGTCCCTAGAATCAGAGACACTACAAACGCAGCATAAAAGTCTGATAGGGTGTGGCTTGTATTGCTTGAATATGAGCTTGATTGAGGATTGGACAGTTGAAGCTTGTACGAAATTCGGTATTGGTGTATAACTTGTGAAGATATCTATAATATTTGATAGCTATAAAAATAGATATATTCGAAAAATAAAAAATTGTTATTTACAGGTTAGAAATGATACAATATTTGATAGTTATAACAATAGATATATTCGAAAAATAAAAAAATTGTTATTTACATATTAGAATTTGTATCATTGTTTCATTAGATACTTTACTGATTTTAAAGCAAGAACTTTCGAATATATGCTGGAAAATTAAGCATGGTATAAGCATGAACATAAAGAGTTAGATCTTAGATTTTCTAAGCATTATGGATTACACCTAGATTGGGTTATTAGAGATTCTTTGTCTTATGTTGTTAACTATGAGTGATTGTCTTTATTATGATCATTTACTTTTTGAAATAAATATTCATAATCATGTACAATAAGCTTAAGAAGTACACTAAAGATTTAGGAGAAGAATAAGATTTAAGATGGAAATCGTGAATTGTATCTCCAAAAAGAAAATTTTGATTTCATAGTAGAGGAAATTGCAGAGATGAGATATATAGAGAATGCTCGATGCCCCTTCTACTATCCTAGGAGTTTTATTTATATAAGCTGATTTGAAGTCTAGATTTTAACTTTAAAAATTACATCATATCAACTTTTCAACAAGTAGCTTCTTTATTGCTAGTGGAATTTTTTTTGTCTAAGTGGTTGGAAGGATTTTTGCTTTATCTTCTTATCTTTACGAGACTCTTCTTTATTGATAGAAGATACCTTTTACTCGGAATAATCACTATATATAGATACTCTTGATGCTGAAGATACCTTTTACTCGGAATATCACTATATATAGTGAAATACGGTTTATTTTTACTCTTATAAAAAAATAAAATGAAGTAAAATAGGGTCCACTTTTGACCTCATAAAGAACAACAAAAAAGGCTCATATTTTACTTTGTATTCTTTATAAGAGCCCAAAAATAGGCAAAAATAAAGTTTTTTTTTTATTTTGTCTAAGGCCTATAAAATACTTGGAACGCCCTGCAAGAAGGACATATATTTTATATGTTTTTGGAGATGATAGAACCTTTTTTGTGCCTCAGGACTTGATCTTATCTTTCCTCTTTCAATCATGTTTATCTTTATTTTTACAAAATTTTCAATAACCAGAAGTGTCTTCTTGGCTAGAGTTACCATTAAAGAAGAAAATTATGCTTTTTTCAACATAGGTTTGGAATCCTTACTCTAATGCTGCCTCCATTCCAGAAATAATAGTTCTCGTGCCAATTCCTCTTCCGTAAGGGATATCATTCTCAGTGTATTTGAAAAATTCTTTTCTTAAGTTAGTATCCACAACATCGGTAAAGTGTTATGCCTTTCCCAAAGTAATGAAATGATAGGCATAATATCATGCATTTCCATGAAAATCTAGACCAGCAAATATATTTAGTACGAAGGTATCTTTAAGGGTCATTGTAGGATTATTTAAATAACAATCCTTAACCCCTTTCTGAATCCATTTGAGAAGTAATGATATCTTAGTAAACTCTGGATTGGTCAAGTATTTAGCATTTATTGTTCCAAAATCATACCAATCGCTAATGGCTTGAGGATGAGCTCTTTGTGAAAAGTTCAATGTTGGATATATCTAAGAAAAATCAATATAGCATGTATTGCTATTTTGTAGAGCGTATAGGTCTCATTATCTTATAATGTGCATGAATAATAAGATGACTCGCTGGAAGATTATCAACATGATATTTCTCTGTATTGTCAATTTCTGTATAGTATCAAGTTTTAAAGAAGTATTATCAAGAGTAAACTTATATGGATTAATCAAATTTATATGAATTAATCTACTGACTAGTAGATTCCTTTATCGAAGAAGAAGATCCTATAGATGATGAATCTTCAACTATCTTAGCCTTGTTGATTAACTTATAAAATTTTTGTTCTGAAAATTTATAATGGTTTATCTTGGCTTACCATATATGGAAACTGAAAGAAATAGCCTTGCAATCTCTTTAGGTATCGAGTTGAAGCTAGCAATATCTAATAAATGTTTAATTTGGGCTTGGCAATTATCGATATCTTCGGATCTCTATTCCAATGAGTCAAATATCTATTCTTTAAGGTTGATCATCTCTAGTTACAAAATATGTAAGAACATTATTATTAGATTTGATAATCTTAATATCAAGGTATATTCAGCTAATAAAGTTTTTCATTTAATATATCTTTTATATTCAACTTGGGAATGTTATCAGTTCTTAATAAAAATCTTTAAGTCGATAAAAAATAATAAAATTTTGACAACTTTTTACTACCACCAATAATTCATTTTCATTTATGTGATATCTTTGTTGAGTATCTATAAAAGTTACTAAAGTACACCTATAAAAAGACTCATTAATTTTAATGTTAGAATCATCATAATCTATCTTTTAAATACTCCGCTCCATACATAATTAGAAGCTTCATTTTCAAGAATTAAATCATCATCATCAAATGGTAAAGAAAGGTTTGGCAATTTACTACATAAAATCTTAATTGTCCTTGTCTGTTTAATCAAATAAGGTGAAAATTTAAATCTTTGATCATTTTTTAAAAGCATTTGAAAAGCTTTTTTATCTCAACTAAATTTTGAATAAAATCTTAAACATAATTTAATGCTCCTAAAAAGCTTTGATCTTATTTTTTATTTGTTAACTTATTAGGAAATTGTGAGATTTTTTAAGGATATAAGGTTGAAGTTTAACTCCCCTACCATCTATCTCTATGCCAAGGAATTGTATTTTAGTCTTACATATATTAGTTTTTCTTTTCAGGAAGCTAAACCATGTTGTTCACATGAATCTATAAATTTATTGAGATGTATAATATGTTAAGCAATATTATCACTATCTATTAAAATATCATCCACATAAACATGTACGAAATTATGATACTTAGAGATATTATCCATTTTCTTTTGAAATATTTGTGGAGTAGATAAAGCAATATATGGAATACTGTCTTTATTCATTTTTTTTTTTGCCAAAATCCACTCTTACATTCAAATTTAGAGAAGATTTGTTTTCTTATTAAGTTTATTAATGTTTCTTTATGGGGTAAGAAGTATCGATCAAATATTGTATTATCATTTAATTTTATAATTTACGATCGTTCTAGCTTTATTTCTAATTAGTTATGCATGGTTTCTAACCATAAAAGCTAGGGAAGAATGAGGGGATTTCCTAGACCTAATTATCTTTAGATTTTCTAGTTCAGGATATCTAGATATCTCTCTAGGCTTCTAATTGCATTATTATTCCCTTACTTTCAAATATTTCAAATTTCCAATTTTTTCAGTATTTTGCTAATTTTATTTTTAATTTATCTATTTTATTACTAGTTCTTTCATTTAACTTCATGTGATAAACAAAATTGAAATCAGTTATCATTAAGCACTTTATTTTTAAATAGAATGAATTGATATTTATGTTCAAGTCTAAAACCATAACGTATATCTGAGGAACAAATGAAGCTACATTATTTTTCAATCTCACCAGGTGAAACAGTTAAATATTGACTATTTTATTTGCCTCCTAGGTCCATTACTACATGGATAGATATGGTTAAATGATTCCTTGACAAATTCTTCCTTGCCTTAAGAGTTGCAAGCTAAGAAGGGAAATATATGAAATAAAGCAAAAAGATTTTGAGACCATTCATGAATATTGGGAAAGATTTAAGCAATTATGTGCAAGTTGTACTCGATATAAGATTTCTGAACAACTCCTTATTTAATACTTTTATAAAGGATTGTTACCAATAGAAAGAAGTATGATGAATACAACTAGTAGAGGTGCCATAGTGAATATAACTCCTCAAGCTACTAGAGATTTAACCTCCACTATACTGCCAATTCTCAATAATTTGGCTTTAAGCAAGATTCAACTTCAAAAAGAGTAATTGAAGTAAATATATCTAATCTTGAACAAAAAGAATTCTAATTTAACCTCTCTTATTTAATAGATGGCTATGGGAAAGATACAACAAGTCAATGCTTTTAGGATTTGTGGTGCTTCTAACCACCCAACCGATATATGTCCAACTCTTAAAGATGATACTCAATAGTATGTTAGCAGTTGGACGATTTTTAGGACCACCAAAAATAAAATAGGATCCTTACTCAAACATTTATATCCTAGGATAAAGGGATCACTTCAACTTGAATTATATAGCTAGGCCACATAATCTCCAAAATTTGCAAAGTCAACTAACAGGTTCACCATAATAACCCACATTAAAGGCAAATATGTTTCTTAAAGATATAGTTAAAACACTCGTTACTAACTCACAATAATTTCAAAAAGAGACAAAATCTAGCATCCAAAATTTGAAAAATCAAATTTGTTAATTAACATCATTGGTTAGTAGATTGGAGAATCAAGGTAAGTTTCCTTCATATCTCATTGTCAATAGGAAACAAATGCAAATGCAATCACCCTACAAAGTGGGGAAAAGTTGAAGGAAACCATAAGAAGTTTAACCCATAAAAAAAGAAGTGATAACTCCCCAACAATAATCCAATTAGTCTAATATGGTAAATAACGAATAACTAAGAGCATTGGTAACTAAACATCCCTTTCTTAAAAGATTTTGCAAGTCCAAGAAAAAGGATGAGGAGAAGGAAATTCTTAAGACTTTTTGAAATTACTTGATGCAATAAAACAATTACCTCACTATGAAATTTTTCTCAAAGAATTATACACCAATAAATGTAAAATGAATGGTAATGAAAGGGTAACTGTGTGGGAGCATGTTCTACTATTCTTCAAAGGAAACTACCCCTTGAGTGAAAAGGACCAGGTACATTTACTATCCCCATATATGATTGGCAATGTTAGAATTAACAAAGATATATGTGATTTAGGTGCTACAATTAATGTTATGCCTTTGTGTATTTATGAGTCTTTGAATGTTAAGCCATTAAAAGAGATATGTATAGTCATCTAAATTGCTAATAAATCTATTAGGTACCCCATAGGTTTCTTAGAGTATATTTTATTGTAAGTCAATGAATTGATCCTTAATGAAATTTATGTTCTTGATATGAAATAATATAATTCTCCTAACTTTATTTATGTTTTGATGGGGCACTCGTCTCTTAAGGCAACTAAAATGAAGATTGATGTATATAGTAGTGCACTCACTATAGAATTTGATGGAAAATCACTAAATTTAACATTTGTGATGCTACAAGACACCTTAGTGATGTTTCAATGTTTGCGAGGATTGATTAAAATAGATATAATAAGTTGAACCCTGCCAGCTTAAGAGAGTACTCTATTATGCCAGGCATTGATTTTCCTTTTGGAACTCTTTAATACAGGAAGCCAATCCGTGAACATAAGCTTCTTTTAGGAGAAAGGGACTCCAAGATATTTGAAAAGCAATTTACTAACATTTAATCCAAATATATTCATTAACCTTTCAACATTGGTAACATCAGAGGATAAATAAATCTTAGTTTTTAGTAAGTTGACATTCAAGCTAAAAATTTTGTAGAATTATAAAAGAGATTAATGTAAAATAAAGATGAAAGTGTGATGAGCCCTACAAACCAGCATAATATCATATGCAAAATTGAGATGAGTGAGTTCAAAATTCCTTACATTTGTAATCATATCTAAAAGAATATTTATTTGAAATATTCTGCATAATAATTATATTGAGAATCTCTATGGAAATTGTAAACAAGTAAGGTGACACAAGGTCTCTTTATCTTATCCTATTGGAACCATTGAAGTTGTTGCTTGGGACACCATTTATAAGAACTCTATAAGAGCAAGTGGAAATGCAAATTTTAATCTAGTTATTGAATCTCATAAGGAAGCCAGACCATTCCAAAATGTTAAGAAGGATAAAGGTGGCCAATAAGAGGTCAATCAGACCTTAAAAATTGCACCTCTCGGGTGGGCTAGAGTCAAGCAGATTGAAGTAAAAACCAAGGACCATGTTCTCAATAGAGGAAGAATCAAAGATCTGTTGACCATTCTCATCCATCAAAGAAGTAATTCTATTATTGTTTCTTCTTGCTAAGACAAATTATGAAAGAATTTTGTGTTGATTTCTCTAAGATAAGTCACTCTTGCCTTTTGTAGAAAAAGAGAATTGTTGTTAAGAAAGGCTCTGTTGTATTTTTCTAGCTTACTGATTTCTGTAGCTTTTAAGATAGGGGTTATTGGGGTGGAGGCAGCAAGCATCTTGAGCAATTTTTAACTCTATCTTGGTTGATTGTATCTAGGTTAAAGGATTAGGAGCACCAAACTTCATAAAATAATTTAATCTATTTCTTAGGAATTGAACTTTTCTCATAAATTGAAAAGCTTTACAACTATGAATCCTGCTATCTTAGACTTCACAAACTAGATCTAAGAATCCTTCCTTGGATGATAGAAAATTGACAAATCTAAGGAAGCTTTGTGAGGTGTTGGAGGGAAAAGGTTCTAAAATTCCTTGTAAGAATGGTCAGAGCACAAAGGGGTCTAAACAAGGCATAGGAGTTAGGTAACTCACATAACCATCTTGGATTCACTATAATTATATCAAGCTTTCTCCTTATAAATGATCTACCCATTTGATCGTTGCTCCAAGTGAATAAGTTGCCCAGGAATTTCAAGTCTGCAACTTCCAACTTAGCTACAAAATTCTTGAGTTATTTGCCAAGATTGGAGAAGTTTACTCTTTCCCCCTGTGCCTTTGAAGAATGCCTTGCATAGTTAAAATATTAAGCTAAGATCCACGGTCTGTTAATTGAGTAGCTAATGCTAGTAAGATCCTCCTAAATCTTCATTCTTTGGAATCCAAAATTGGATGCATAGATAATGCTAATGTCAAAGGAAAGGTTGGGATTATCTAACTTGCAAATTAAGTGAACAAATTAGTTTGAGCTACTATAGACCATAACCTGCACTTTATTCTTATTAAAGGGAAAAAACTATGTGACCATTATAATGGTTTTCATGGTTTGAACCAAAAGACCATTTCCTACTCAAGAACTTTATAGCTTCTTAGAACTTGCAAGCCTTAATTTAAGTCTCAAGTAGTCCCATCAAAATAGGTTTCTTTTCCAATACAAAATAATTAATAGCCTGCTTTTTAAGGAATTCGTTCAATCCCCTTATATTAGAAAAAAATTACAATAGAAAATGAATTAAGAGCCCACCCCTTTGGCTTTTCTCCTTTTCCTTCCTAATCTTCTAATTGCTATTAGAGATAGTTGAACCCCCAACTCCATTTCTTTGAAAAAGTTTGGAGGAACCTGACTTTGATCATCATCTTTAGTTGGAGCTACTTCTAAATCATCAACTTCTTTTAATTCTTTGTGCTTACTTACCACAAGTAGTGGAGAAGCCTTAGGCATAAGATGCTCAAACTACAGGTGCAAAATGCACCCTAATATTGACATGGCCTCAACCTTCAATCCATGCACCTACACTTGCGCCACCTGCCCCATCATATATAGACTAGTATATGAATTGGATAGGAGATACATGGGTGAGGTTGGTGCAACATTTAGGAATAAAGATCCTCTTACCACTAGTTCAACTTGTTACTCATATAAAGAGAGATTGCACCTTTTAGAAACCCTCATCCAAATCTAGAAGACCTAACACTGGTGGATTAAGAGCCTGTAGTTGGCTAGAAGATGGATGACCCAGTAGTATTGGTAGATTAGGGTGAGACAAAGGCCACAATTGTTGGATCTAACTATAAGATGGAGGATTAGGAGGGGATGGAGACAACGACTACAAAGTCATCTATTAGGGACTCAGTGGATATGATTTCTATGAAGGATGTGACAGATCTACTGTAACATCCCGTTACCCATGTTAGGGCTAGAATTGTGAATTGTGATAGTTTGTGAGAAAGGAAAAATGCACTTCATGCATATTATTAATTGTGACATGCACATTTTGCACATTTATATGATTGTACATGCATTCTTTGACATTTCCAGGTACACTTGAGTTGTTAATTATGATTAAAATGTGTTTTGGCAATTTTGGGATTTTTAGGACATTTTGGTATTTTTAGTGAATTTTAGAAAAATATTTATTTTTGGACCAATCCTATTGTGACACGTGGACTAATTAATGTGTGACA
>JAOTBA010000002.1:29776213-29789250 GCA_025629845.1 Erythroxylum squamatum | reverse complement strand
TCTATCCACTTTTCATATCCCCTACTTTACTCTTGTCTATCATTTCTTAGTTCAAGAACTTTCATTCATGTGCTCTTAACTCATGACTAATCACCAAAATTTTCCATTCAACAGCTCTAATCTTTCACGAAAAGTTCGGGGTCCAACAAATAGTGAGTCATCTAAAGATTTCTTAAGCTATTAACCCTTTATCATACAATTTGATTAAAGATCATTAGCCCATGGAAATTCCTATTTTGTGTTATTATCTTTCTCAAGATTATCAACACCTAATCTTATTCGATTTGTGAATTTCACTATTAGTTTTAATCATAATTCAAAGGATTTATGTTATACTTTGTTTAGGGTTACATGTAACTCTTTTCATTTATGCTAGATCTATTATAGAAAAGACCTCCCAATCTTAAATGCATGAAATCATATACGATAACCAATATTCTAAAATATCAATTCAAGAAATAATCAAGACACATAATTAAATCTGATGAATCAAAAATCAAATTGCATTAAATAAAGAATTAAATCATAAAGTCCATCCTAAAGTTCATCCCACCTAGGCACTAAACAATTTTAGTTTATAAAAATAGAAAACATAATCAAATATTTAGAAGAAGAATTAAAAACAAGACAATTTATTATATATCCCCTTTTATCTAATAAAATTCACTGAATTTTTGATGGAAATATACCCTTTATTTGGATCTCTATGTTAGTCTTCACTTCTTATTCATTCTAAGGTTTAAACTTGTGTTTAGAACTCAAACTCCTTTAATTTCCCTTCTTATTTCCCTTTTATACTACGAAATTAGAGTTTCTACGCTGGACACGATTGCCCATATAGTCGGGTCTAGTGATCGTGCCCATCAATCTCACTTCAATATTCAACGATATTGCAGAACATGATTCTAACAACTTAAATGGTATATGGACACGACCATGTCCATCACCATATGGGTGAGTCTAACCTCAATACGAGAAAAACATCATCCTTTAATCTATACATGATTATAGGGACTTACATAGTCATCTAAACAGCCATATTAAAGTCCCATATGGGCATGTGCAATACTAGCACAAGCACGTCCTTTAGAAAAAACATCAGTTATTTAGTTTTCTACCTTGATTCTACCTAGTTTCCATTCCTTTTGATCGATGAAGGAAATTAAGTCCTAAAAACATAGTGGGAATGAATTAAGTACGAAAAACAACAAAAAATCTCAAATAAACAACCAAAAATGCACTAAATATAGGGCTAAAAATATAGTTTATTAAGTATTTATCAAACTTTCTCACACTTAAGCATTTGCTTGTTCTCATACAAATCATAAAACTTAAAGACATCCATGCTCTTTTCAATCTTAACATGTCCATCTATACCCTAATTATCATATCTTATGGATCAAATCAACAAACAAATAGAATTTAGCAATCTTATAACAAACTTCCATAAACTAATATCAATAACAATCAAATTGACAATCTTTCGAAAATCAAATACATAAAACTCCAAACCCTCACAAATGATTTAATCAGTTCTAGGAATGTCAATTTTGTCCCAGCCCAGATTGATTTTGGCCCAGACTGACCCGATCACGGACGGGCCACAGGTTGAAATTGTTCACCGAGCACGTGTCGGCCTGGCCCAGCCCGTGGCCTAACGGAAAAGACAAAAACGACATCGTTTTTAATTTTTTAAAACATTTTTATTTTAAAAATTAAGGATGGTTCAGTCGGCTCATAGGCCACCCAACCTTAGGGTCAAGTCGGACCGGGCCTGACTCGGCCTATTGACATCCCTAATCAGTTCACTCAATGAGTTTAAGGTGGAAATATAATAAACTATCAAATCAATGTATAAAAGGAGTCTTAACCATAAACTTACTATTAAATCATATTTCTGCCATTAATAAGTAAACTAGAAATAAAAATTAAAAGGTCTTTTAAACAAGGTGTAATGAAGTTTAGATAAGGTATGGGAAGGATAATTAAAAAGGTAATAAGGTAAAAGAAATTTACATAAACAATACACACAAAACTTGGTTCTTTATAGCCTAAGTCCTTCAAACAAAAACTTGAACTTCGACCAACTTTGCAAAGAATATAAAATTGTAATAACAATGCACTTGAGAAGAAATAAATTTAATATAAACCAATAATCACAAGCACAGTGGACCTTGTCTTTAAAATTATTCAATATAATCCAAGTTTTATATAATCAAGTAAATGAAAATCCTTCAGGGTTCAAAAGAAATGAAAAGTTTTCAAGAGAAACAGGTTAATTGGCATGTAATGTGGCTATTTTCAATTAAAGAAAAGGCTAATATCAAAATTGGTTACTCTTAAGGGATAAAACAGGGTAGATATTATTCAAAGAAAAATAAGCTAAAATAATTAGTTAAATCTAAGTACATTTATCATTTTAATGTCTTTAACCTGACAATATGGTCTCAACATGAATAATAAAAGTAATTTATAGAACCATCCAACTATGCATGATAAAACACATAACAAAGAATAATAGAGCATAATATAATGATGCATTGCTTTTAGGCACAAAAGCTCATATTTAGGCCTAATGCATGTATAAAATATATGATTTTCATTTAAACCAACTATATCAATGACTATAAAAATACAACTTATAAAGGCAAGTCTAATCCAACCTTCATCCTTTAGCATACTAACCGTTCCTCATACTTAAAGATGTACAATGTTCCCAATGTGTGCAATAAAAGCATATAAAAACATAAGTTGAAAGAAAAACAAAGTGAGAAAGGAATATTGATGTAGTACTTCCCTAAACAATAATATATATAATTATGAACTTTTTACAATTTTCATCCCAAATTAAGTGCATGATGTATTTAATGAGATATATATGAAGTTATTCAAGCTAAACATATATAAACAAACCCTTATCATAAGAAATCTAAATGAACAAATTAAATTTTTTTGAAACTGAATAATGTCCAAACCCTAAAATCTTGAGGATATAGATGAAGGTACAAAAGCTTATGAAACTGAAAACTTGCGTTGCTTCAATCTAGCTTCATGTTATCCATTTGTGAACTAAAATATTGGTTTACACACCAAAATGCTAGTTTATGTACTAAGAAGTTGGTTTATCGACTGAAACATGCAGTATAATCAAAATGTCCATAGAATAGCTCCTCTTTGTTGAGTTTACGCACCAAAGATCATGTGTCTCGAGGACTCACTTGAGATTGAAAAAGATCGATTTAGAATTGTTTACAGGCTTAAATGCAAATTTCATTAAAATTTGAGAACGCAAATAGGTTTTTTTTTCCTAATCTAAATAATTTATGTTCATTCATGTAATGGAATATCATATTTATGCTTCAATACTTCTAATTATTTTAAATAATTAATCATTATCATAAATTTCTTTTATATTTTCATGTGTCCATTTGATAATTAGGTAAAAAACAAAATTTTAAAAATCATTTTTAAGTAATTGCGTGTTAACGTACTTGAGATCTAGGTCATGTAAATGTCTGTAATTAATATTTTGAGATCCAATTCAATTTTTTAAATTAATACTTACTTTTTGAATCGATGTTTTCTAAATTGTATTATTATTACTTAAACATGGAATATGTTATTACGACACATGGATTTTATGAAGAGGCTCTATCCACTAATATTATTCATGTGAAATGTACTTAAAAATTTAAGTTTTGATATTCCTCAATCAAAAAGTTGATATTAGCGACTGACTCAACTAGATAGTTATTAAGCTTCTTTGTAAAAGAAGCCTTATGCTTGTTTTGTAAGTAACTAAATAAATTTTAATTGAGAAGATGACATTAACTTGAATGTGGGACAATTCATTGTCGTAACCGGCAACAAGTCAATGAACCGAAGTAGAGTTTAAGCAATGCAGTGTAAGAATTGGAAACTTTACCCTAGCTTAGCACAGTGTGCAGACGGTTTTAGTTAATTATCAGTGCCCAAACCATAAAATCTACTTCGACCTATATTGTGGTGCCCTACTAGCCATCTTCTGTTTGTCATACAATTCATTTAACGACAGCAAGTGGGTATCATCAATCCTCCTCGTGGAACCTTAGTTAAAGTATGCTATGTGCCATCCCATCACAAACAGGAAAAACTGAATTGTTAGGCAAACGTTAGGCTTGGACTAGGAGTGACCTCTGGGGCTGCAATGCCTGACAATAATCTCTTACCAGCATTAACAACTCATATCTAACAGCACTTCTCAACCAATTCTTGTCATCTAATGCTAGTTCCATTGGCACCTTCTTTTCAGATTTATTGCCAAAAATGAGGAATCTGATAGCAGTTCTTTGCTTCATGGATACCTTGAATCTCATGCTATATTCATGCGGTTGGAAAACCTAGTCAACATTTGCACATGAATGTAACAAGCTAATACACCTGTCAGATTGATCTGATTCTGAAATTAATTAGCAAGTCAAAAAGTGTAAAATCAGCCTATCTTTAGTAGTACCTAGATCACCAAATTATTCGATTGTCTGGCCATTTCTTGCCAATGGGGCAATTGAACTGGGATTAATCCTCAGACTGGGACGTGCCTAAGTGGAGGCTATTGACCAATAACCCTGATATCCTATCCTCACGAAGTTATGTGGGATATGAATTTGATGATGTATACAAATAACCAGACTCGTTCAAGAATTTATTCCTCTTTGTGCAAAGACACGCTTGAAGTTATACTCAGTCGCTTTGTGGGAATCCAAATTTTCATAAACGTGCTCCTGGTGGATGCATCTAGCGTTTTCCAACTGATAAATGGGGTCTATGTCCGTGATGTAACGGGCGTCTGAGAGATCCCAGAAGAGGAGGAGGAGGAGGAGGAGGAGGAGGAGGAGGAGGAGGAGTCTATATGTAGAAATGTTGCAATTGGGCAAATATGATGTGTGCCTGATTGTGGCTATGTGGTCCCTTCACTTTATGACAGCCATTTCTTTGCGGAGAGAATAGGATTCATCCCTCGCTTTCACTTTTCTCCCCCCGCCCCCCCGGGTGCCTAAGCTTAGGATACTGACCAAAATGGTATCAACTTCAATCGGAACATAAGCTCAAGTCCAACGTGAAATAATGTGTTTCCATATCTTTCCATAAAGGAATTATTCCCAACATCATAAAACAATGTCTGATAAATAAAACATAACAAATGTATTCATCGCCTAATATTTAATAATGTCTTGTAAATAAAACATAACAAATGTATTTCATCGTCCAATATATTTTGTCACATAAAACTGTGCTTTTATACGACTATAGTCTTAGACTATCCATGATTTTATCTTCTTCTATCTCTAATATATACACAACACATATGTCCAAAAATCACAGAAAGAGCTTGCATACTTATTTACAAAACTCATTTTGCCTGTATTGGTTCAGCTTTTCTGCTTTATTTTACACACCATGCTTCTATTTAATATTAATTAGTTTACTAGTTAAGTAACCAAGCATTGGGTACCAAGCGCCTTCACAATTAGTCAACCATACCCAATATATTATCATTAAGCTTATTAATTTTAGTTGACCTAACTCAAAATTATTAATTCAAATTAAGATTTAGGGACTAACTCAAAAGACTTGACAAAATCAATTATATTAAAAAACAGCACCAATTTAATTCGGTCCAATTCCTATGACCCAAATTTGGTGTAACCCCTTATCATCCATAGTTACAATTGGTATTCAGTGTAGATGTTAGGAAATGTGAGCACAGGGGTTAGTTCCTTTAGCACCACTTTGGAGGATATAATTATTTTGTATACATATTTAACATATAAATGAATCTTACACTCCTAGCATTCCTTTGTATGTTTTCATACAAACGTGTATACTTTTGTGATTACGAAAATAAACGAGGCCGCAACTAGATTTGATTCAAATTAATAAAATATCATTTTCATGGTTCAACATTCCTTAGATTGTTGGCTCTAATTCTGCTTGACTAATTAGTCTTCAACAAGAATGAAAAGATAGATAAAAGAATCGTACATTAAATGCTTTGGAAGAAAATTAGTTGTTTCACAGCTAACACGAAAACATCAAAAAGAAGGTTTGGTAACTCAGGAGCAGTTGAGTTGACAAGGGGTTTTGTTAGTGTGGGTTTAAACCGTTTCACGTATGCAACCGTTTAAAATTTGAACTAAAGCTTTGTCTCCTATAAAGGACCTATTTAACTTGAGCAGGGATTAATTTAGATATGATTGGCTTAAAAGTGTCTTCTCATAATTGAGACCTTCCTAAGAAACCTCGGAGAAAAAAAGAAAGTCAGCTTTTTACGCAACTAAGAGTCCTATCTCGACGATATGCCAAACAATCGTTAGAATCTGGTCAACTTAATGCAAAAGAAACAAAATGTTAAGAAGAAAATAAATAAAGAAGAGTTGGACAGAAAAGGCAACAAAAAAAATCTTATTTGCAATTAATGACACTTTGGAACGACCGAATCATCACCACCCAAAACCCACCATAGAGGAGAAAAAGGAAGAATGGTCACATTCAGCGGCTAACCAAGTCAATGCCGAATATTGAACTCTCTTTTGACAACTTGTGTATCTGTCTTAGTCACCACCCATTTTTTGTCTGAATTTCTCCACACTGCCAATGACATTTTAGCAGCCGGAGTTGCTATCGGGGAAGAAACATTCACTTTAAGAGCGCGTGCGTTTCACTGTCCTTTCACACTGGTCACCGTCTCTAGTAAGTCCAACTTCGGTGGTGGAAGTGGAACTGCCACTCAAATATTAATCTCAGGTTTGGCTTTTTATATTGAGGAGTGGGATTAGTCACGAGTTGGGTCAACGATAATTATTTATTAATCAAATGCTCCCAAACTCTATTTAATAAATGTATTTCCTTTCCTCTCTCGACAAAATATATAAGAACATAATTTTAACTTAGAATTAAATATTTATTAAAAACAATAATTTCATAATTAACTAATTACTTTACTTTTTTTAATTGTAATAAAAAATCAATCTATCCTAATAAGATAATTATTTAAATATAGTTAGAATTAATTAAATTTGCATACTTGATTTTTTGACTATTATAAACGTTGTAAATGGATCAAAAGTTAATAATTATTATCTATTTGTCATCTGAAGAAAAAGGAAAGCTTGTAAATGTTTTGAAGACTTTAAGAAGCAACAAAATTTAGAACTTAAATTTTCATCCATACAACTTTTGTATGACTTAAAAAATTCAATTAGAAGCCCAAAAATGTCATCTAGTCAAGGACATAGCTGTATCCTTGATAACAATCCGACTGTGTCCCTTGGAAAGCATGGAACTGGGGTGTGATGTCCAAAGCCCATTAAAGAGCGTGGTTGAGTGGGCGCTTTGAGAAGAAAACTTCAAAAGCCTATAGTCCCCACCAAAACATTTCTTACCGAACCCAAGAAACTCTCTCTCTTCAAAAGACTTTCTGTTTCTCTTTCTTGCAAGGCTACAACTATAGGGCGTTAACAGGAAAACAAAAGAGAACTGCAAATACCAGACCAGATACAAACTTGTCAATGGAAATCTCACCAAGACATCAAGACAACCGAAACCCACAATCGCTCATACCCTCACCAACAAGCCATAGCAGCAGCAGCAGCAGCAGTAGCAACAGCAATAGCAGCAACACCTCTGCGACCACCTCCAACAATGTTGTCCACAACACTAATCCACTGCCCTCTCCCAGACCCATAACCAGATCCGAATCTGCTAACCCGTACCCGACAACTTTTGTTCAAGCCGATACCTCCTCCTTCAAACAAGTAGTCCAAATGCTGACGGGCTCCCCGAGGACCAACGCCGCCGCCGCCACCGTCGCAACAGCACAACATGACCCGTCTCCCAAACCCCACCACAACATCCCACCTATCAGAACCATACCTAAAAAGAACCAATCTTCGGGGTTCAAGCTGTACGAGCGTAGAAACTCGCTTAAAAATCTCAAGATCAACCCTTTGAACCCGATTTTTGCTCCACCCAGTTCTGGGTTTTCTCCGAGGAAATCCGAGATCCTATCTCCGAGCATCCTTGACTTTCCGGCCCTTGTTCTCAGCCCCGTCACTCCGTTGATACCCGACCCGTTTGACCGATCTGGAACGCCAAAGTACACTAACAGCAATAGTCCCTTGAGTAACAATCTGGACAAGAGCAACGCCAATTTCTTGAGCACCGATGCAGAGGACAAGGCAATCAAAGAGAAAGGCTTTTACTTGCACCCATCGCCGGCTACTACTCCGAGAGAAGCGGAGCCTAGGCTTTTGCCGCTGTTTCCAGTGACGTCGCCAAGAGTTCCAGGTTCGGCCGGTCATTAATAAATTATATTATCATGTTATTAATTTTTTTTTAGTTTTTCTTTACTTTTGGTGTAAGATTCTTATATATATTTAAGCGCTGGCATTGATGATTACTATGAGGGAGTGAGTAACATAAAACCTTGTAATGCTGGACCTTTAGAGGGAAAAAGAGGATCTTTACTTCCATTAATTGTATAATTGCAAGTCTAATGTGATTTTTCTATCCGTTTGACTTGATCATGTTTAAATGTTTACTAAGAAAACGAGTAAGATAAAAGGAAAAGCAGATGGTAACTTGGATGGTTGCTCTGTGTTTAAGAAGGAAGAATGGTGTAAAAAGAAAAAAAGAAAAACTCTAACTCAACTTGTGAAATTGCACTTCTTTGGCATTGCTAAAATGAAATAAGGAATTTAGTCTAGGGAGGGCAAATCCACAGTATCCGATTATCCTAAATTGATCTCTGAATTCTGTGAATTTATAGGCCATATGAGGATTTGATGCTAACTCTGGCATTTTCTAATATTCGGTTGCCTCATATCACGGATTGGAAAACTTGATACTCCTTTTCACTCAATTCATTCAATAAAATATAAGAAAACACAATGACTGCAACCTTTTCAGTTCCATTACTTTAGGCTTTAATAAGGGCAGGCGTTGTAAGAATTGCAGATAATTAGGATAGGAGGGAGAAATTTGGGGGAAAAAGCTTGTTTAAAATGCGAAGTAGCTTTGAACCGGCTGCCGAAGAAAGAATACACAATGGGCGAGGAATCTTTAGCCCCTTTTATCTCTTTTTCTGTTTTCCTTAGCGGTGGAAAGAAGACGGTAATTCTGTGCGCTTGTATTGGAAGCACCGCTGGTTTTGTTATTATTCTTTATGATTGCATCTCTGATACTGGTCTCACCTTGGGACATGTATCAATCTTTTAAACTTGATGCTCTGTGAGTATTTCCAATCAATATATGACATCCTGGAACTCAATAACTGTACTCGTGTGAGAGGCCCCAATATAAGTAGAAGTCCAATCTAAGACGATGCTTGAACATGTGCGTCATTGCAAACTCTGGATTGGTGATTATTGCCATTAGTAGGCTGTGGAGTACAAGTTAAGGGGATATGTTGGTATAAATGAAAGAGGTCTGGGTGAGAAGTTAGGTACAAATTTCTGAGACGAGTTCTTTGTGTTGGGTCCCACGGAATTATTAAGCTAACATGAGTTTTCCCCGAGCCAGGGGTGTACTTCAAGACAGAAACTTTGAATTCCATCGTAAAAAGCAATGGTGGAAAGTTGGTTCTTCTTTCCTTGTTTCTTTGAACGCATTATCTAACACTCGATTTAGGTGACTCCTTTTTGACTGAAAGGGGATCCAATTTGTAGTAAATGGAGACATGAGAAATAGAGGGAAAGTGGGATTGGTGGTGATATGACGATGATGATGATGATAGAAGAAAGAAAAGAGAGAGACCCAGGGAAGAAAAAGAGGGGAAAGCCACAAAACAAGGTGTGGAATGTGGGGTCTTGTGTATGGTTCTGCTTTGTGTCTCTTTGGTTGTTTCTCTGGACATTGGTTAGAGGCTTTTGGCACACCCCTGGCTAGGTTGGTGGGTCATTGAATTGAACGAAAGATATGTGTTTTATTCAATTTATTAAAATATTTCACGTGCTGTGTCTAAATAGGAAAAAAAAAACCCCTCGTCTCTTTCATAATAACAATTTTCTGGTTTTGAAATCATGTAATTAAGCTATATAGAATTCAATTGAATGATTATACAATTGCTTTTATTCGATACTTAATTTATGCATGTGATATTAGATCTTATTTTAATAGGTTCTATAACCCTTAAATAACTAAATAGGTTGAATTTTTAGGTCAGAAAAACTTAGATTGAAAATTTTAGGGCTCTAAAAAACGTTCTCAAATTGTATTAATATGAAACTTTGAAATTATTTGTTGATTCTTATAAATAAGTCATGAGATTAGTTAAGAATTGCATCAAAGTGGGTTATTAATTAATTATATAGCTTGGTTTTGACAAATTCATATGCTCTCTCTCTCTATTTTGCCACGCCTTTTAATGTTTTACAATTATAAAAGACAACCATTCAGTCAACTAGACCCAAAGGTGCTAGCTCTTAATCTACGCAATATTATGTCCAAGTGTTTGAATAATCAACCAGATATGGGTCTTTAGCTTCCCTTTTTTTTAAAAATGATTTGGCTAGCTAAATCAATTCAGTTACCTTCCGATTTATTTTATCCCTTAACTTCATATTCTTAATTGCCTAAAGGGAATAATTATGCATGAGTTTGATGAGGTGGTATAATGACCAGTAAGTGATGTAATTTGATTTATGAACTATTTTTCTATCTAAAGGGGAGACTAATTTTTAAGGTTAACTTTTCAAAAATTAAAACTTTATTCAATTTTACAATACTAATCCAAACTTTAAAATAAAATGCTTTAATTTTTTATCGGCCATATGGCTAACATATGCCATCGACAGAAAAATTTATATGATATTATTTTAATTTGGTGTTATTTTAAGTAATAAGCAAGTATCAAGACTAGTTATAAGAAGAATATCATAATAGAGTTTCTTTTATGAAAAT
Organism: Erythroxylum squamatum; assembly: GCA_025629845.1. Taxonomy (NCBI): domain Eukaryota; kingdom Viridiplantae; phylum Streptophyta; class Magnoliopsida; order Malpighiales; family Erythroxylaceae; genus Erythroxylum; species Erythroxylum squamatum. The sequence goes on along the minus strand of JAOTBA010000002.1, from coordinate 29,778,312 downwards.
ATACTTATTACTAATGTTTTGAATATCAAACCAAACTTTAGGTTTTAGTATGTTATAGTACTAATACTGGTTAATATTCGATACTACGCCAGTATTGGATACTATGTTGGATAATTTTTCAAAATTATAAGCTTAAAAAATAGTCCCTTAATATATGGTATAGTTTTTAGCTTTTCTTCAACTTGGTCTAAAAAATTATAATTATATAAATTTGATATCGTAACTATCTCTTTATTCCTATTAATATTACTTTTGACATTTTTCTCATATAATCGATAGTTTCTTTGTTGGTGCAATGACACTATCAAAATAAGATCCATATTAGTCAAATTGGTATTTCATTTCATGAAAAATTTGATTTGAATAGGGAAGAACAAATCAGTTGAGATTTCTTGAGTAGATGAATTTTAAAAAGCATAAAAGCTTGCTTATGGATCTTTGTATAAATTAATGGTTTGGAGTTACCACGTTGATTTGGATACTGTGGGGTCAAGATTCTCTAGCATTATTTTTGTGCAAATGTAATATGTACTTATTAGTGTTGATATGGAACTTGATTGTCAGGTAGGAATTCTCCCATAATTTTTATTTGACTTCTTATCGGCAATATAGGTGGGCTTCGAAAAACATAGAAAATGGAATTTTAAGCTACTAAAATGATAAAATATGTTAAAAAAGAAACAATTTGATTTAGACAAAAAGGAAAATGCAAACTATAAAGGAAAATTGAGGTAATAGTATGAATACACAACATGAAGAAAGCTGGATAAATAATAACTAAGTGTTTTGAAATAAGCCAATTGTTCTATCTAGAGAATGGTTTTGAGGTTGTCTTGTGATTGAACATGTGTTATTTGTAAAATTGTGTGTTGTGTAAATTGTTCCTTATCCTCATGATGCTGGTGAATTTATAATCCTCTCATCCTTAAGTAGCTTTTACTATAACTACCCACGTCCCACATTCTTGCTAACTATCTACCACTATTTTCTTAATTTCCACATTTTGGACTTCCCGTAACTACTCAACTTCTAGCCCACTTCCTGTGTTTTAGCTAGCTACCTACCACTATTTTGGACTTCTACCTCAAACAATTTTCCTATATTTGTTTAACTTCTAGCTTACTTGGCTATGTTCCTAGAAATTGTCTTCCACCATTTTCTTAACTTTGCCTCAAATGGTTTTTTTGTAACTGCTTAGCTTCCAGCCAATTTGGCCATATGCCTATTAACTACCCTTATTCACTATGTTCTCAATCTTTGTAAGAGTATATTTCAACTCTTAGACACAATCGTCACTTATTTGTATTTCTTCTTCTTCTTCGAATACTAATCCTGTGTTTTCATATCTATCTATTTCTTCAAAAATCTCCAAGATTTGCTACATTCAATATTTGATTTCTATAACTACAAATACCACTCCTTCTTTTGTGAAAATTCACTCATTAGGTTCCTCTATAATTGGAACATTCATCAACCTACGAGCAGACATGGTGGTAGTTATTTTTATGAATCTTTCTAACTCCATTTTCATCTTTTCTTTGCCTTCGTTATAGTAAGACAATTTTTAAATTTGTACAGACTTTACATAATCTCTATACAATTTTGCATCTATTGCATCAAACATAGTATGAAATAGTTATGAATTAGCCTAAACAATTTCTAGTTCATTGCCTTTCCATTAAAAAGTAAAAGTTGATGAAGAGACGATAAGATGCAATAGTTAGAGTATATCCAATCTCACCCTAATAAGACTTGGTAGCTGGCATGTTGGGACCCGATCTCGGGACCGGACCCCAACCGAAAAATGGGAAACAAAAGTGAAAACGAAGGAACGGAAACCAATGGTTCGGAAACGAAAATACAAAACGAAAACGAAGGAACGGATCGGAAACGAAACGGAAAACGAAGAGGCGGAAACATAAGACGAACATATTAAGTCGAACGAATCGAATCGGCTAATCAGATAGACAAACCACGAAAGCACAAACATAATCGAAATCAAAGAATCGGATGTACAAAACAAAGCGAATCGAAACAAACGGTTCCAAAGAACCGTAACACATGTCCGACATCCGGGTAACGAAATTTTAGAAAAGCGT
>JAOTBA010000002.1:29761522-29774200 GCA_025629845.1 Erythroxylum squamatum | reverse complement strand
TGAATCATACAAATCTACTCAAATCTCAAAGTCATCAAAACCCATCAATTTCTTTTCTCATCAATTTCCTTAAGGCATAAAAACTTCTATAACACAATTCATATACAAAAACACTCATTTAACTTTATTTTAATATTTCTAATTCCCGCCAAAAGTTCGGGGTCCAACAATTCTCCCCCTCTTAAAAGAATTTCGCCCTCGAAATTCATACCTGAAAAATCACCAACTTATTCTCTCAAATAATTTCTTCGAAAAATCATAGTCAATTACTTTCTTAACTAATTCTTCATCAATACATATTTCTCATCTTCTTCACAATTTTCATTTCTTGTATCTAATACCATCAATATCATATCAAAATCACTATATCCACAAATCAATGTCTCCTAACATATTTACACAAGTCAATGGTCCAATTCTTAACGACTCTCAATATGGACCAAAATCATCATTCAAAACAATCTCTTGAATTTCTATGCATAACTCTTTATCAAGTTATCTCATCTTTCAAATATTCCCTATTTCATCTCATAATTGCATATTCAAAATCAATCAACAAAGTGATCAAAGAAACCTAATCATCATGACATTCTCACCTCAATATCATATACCGTCTTATGATCGATCATATAACTCATCACCTTATTCAACCAATCAATTTAATTCTTCAAATATTTCATGACATACATTCACATCATTTAATCCTATCTTTCAAGTATTCTTTATTGCATCTCACACATGTATATCCGAAAACAATTCATCCAAATTCATCAAAATTCCAATCTCAATTTCATTAACACATTCCTAAAATCAATCATAATTCTTGTCACCTAAACCGAACAATCATCTTGATTCTTCCAATAATTCATGAAAATCAGAATCACATTCTCACTAACTCAATTCTATCCATTCAAACACTTTACAAACATAAGCGCCCATGTAAGATCTTATAACTGGGCTCTGATACCATAACTGTTGGATCCCGCTTCCGGAACCCAACTACTTAATCCGAAACCCTCAAACTTACACATAATTCCTTCTAATCTCTTCTTGCTCTGATACCATAAATGTTGGGACCCGATCTCGGAACCGGATCCCAACCGAAAAGACGGAATCAAAAGTGAACAAAAGAACGAAGACAAAGCGAAGCGAAAGAAATCAAATGGATACGAAACGCGGAAACAACGAAACGATATCGAAGAATCGGATTTAGCAAATGAAGAATACGGAACGAAAATACATATCGAAGGCAAATCGAAACGAAGGTACGAAACACATAAGAATCAAAGGAAAAAAAATTAAATCCGAAGCGAATAACAAAACGAATCGAAACGAACTGAACGAAAACATAGAGAATCGAAACAAAACGATTTGAAACGGACTGAAACAAATTCTGACATCCGAAGCGAACAAATCTAAGAAGAGCAACGCGTTGAAAACCTTAAGACTAGACCCATCCGAAATCCGGTATAATTTTTTTTTTCTTTTCTTCTTTCTTATTCCATTCATGCAAACTCAATTCTTATGCAAAATCATACAAAAACCATACAATCTTTCCTTTTGGAAAATTCATCCTTTTTAATCTCAAATTCCTATGCCACACTTTTCCATAACCTCAATTTACTTGATTTCTCGAAATCAAGTATGTATATAAATCTCATAATCAATTCTAAAGGTTCAGATACACGCATACAATACTCAAAATACATCTATTTACCAAAACTTAATTGCCCTTAACAAAAATCCGGCAGCATAACGACTGTATTTGTCACAACCCAAAAATCTGCAAATAATACAAAACACACTTCTATAAACCCAAAACCAAACTCCAAATCATCGGACCTCCCGTCCGGAAATTCAAACACAAACAAACGCAATCCTATACCTAGCACTTCAAAATTCTCAACCAAAATCCATACTCAGAAAGCAATCCCATCATATATCATAACCATACACAACGTTTGTACTTCAACTCAAAACATAAATCCATCATTCACTTACAAAATCAAATTTCATAATCATACATAATTGAAATATACAATTTCATAAATCAAATACATTATGTTTCACAATTCACCTACATCCCGAAATAAAAGCTTACAAACCACTAATGGCCTTTCAAGCTATACTCAAAACCAAAAATCCAAAATTACATAAGACTAACGAAGTAAAGTCGAATACAATTCTTGACTTTCTTTCATCCGATCTCCTTCTCGAATACCTGGAGATGGGGATGAAAGGGGTGAGTTCGACGGCTCAATGGATAACATATTTATAATGGAAAAATAAGCAAAAACATTTTTCCAAAACTTTTGCCATCTGAAAATTTCATAGTCTAAAACTTGGCAAATTCCTTATTTCTCAAACTTTTTCACTTTTCAAATCATTCATAAACATTCATAAACAATTTCATACATTTCACGGCTGAAAAACCTCAATTTCTCTTTTCTTAAAACTCTCAAATTTTCTTTCCTTCTTCACAAATCATAAACAATTTTAAAACATGAATGCATCACATAGAAGTGCATCACATCTTAAACAAATTAAAAACACATAGCACATCAAAATGATTTGGGTCGGTACAAACGGAACGTACTGCACATTCCCGCATAGCGGTACAAACACATAGCGCATATCTTGATTACATTAGCCATAGAGGCCATGTTAGACTTCATTTTTGGAATTTTTTATACAAACAAAGCCATTCTGTTGCAGTGACTTTTGACTCCAGCCAACAGGAAAGTTAGTTGATGGCAAGGTTACTTTGTCAAGATAATTGACCATCTGAGATACAAACCCTTTATTCCTTACTACTATTAAGACTTCTTTCTCCAGGGTTGAGGCACAATGATCTCTTTTCTATTCTTTATTTATTGCATTAAGTCCCATTGCTTAAGCTAAACTATTAGTGTTAATATGGAATTTGAGCCTACCAATAAGGAATTCTCTCAGAATCTGTATCTGACTTCTTATTGAAGATATCGGTAGGCTTTAAAAAACTTAGAAAATGGAATTCTAAGCTATCAAAAAGCTAAAGTGTGTTGAAAAAAGAAACAATTTGATTTATTCAAATTGAAAATGCAAACTATAAATGAAATTTGAGATAATAAAAAGATACACAACATTAAGAAAGTTGGAAAAATAATAACAAAGTATTTTTAAATTAAGCTGATTATTATTTTTAGAGATTATTTTTAAGGTTGTCTTTGTGATTGAATATATGTCTTCTGTAAAATTATGTGTTGTGTGGATTGTTCCTTGTCCTTATGGCACTGGATAATTTATAGTTCTCTCATCCTTAGTTCCCACATTTTAGTTAACTAGCTGCCACTATTTTCTTAACTTCTTGTAATCGCTTAACTTCTAGCCCACATACCACATTTTTACTAATTACATGCCACTCTTCTAGACTTCTGCCTTAAATAGTTTTCTTGTAACTATGTAACTTCCAGCCCAATTAACCATGTTTCTACTAACGGTCTTCTATCATTTTCTCAACTTTCATGTTTCGAACTCCTACTCTAAACAATTTTCCTATAACTACTTAACTTCCATTCCACTTTGTCATGTTCCTATTAATTTCCCTCATGCACTATTTTGTTTAAAGTATATGCCAACTATATATTAACTGGCTAGACTTCTTAAATCCTAAAATCTCTCAACCGATTCCCATGTCCATGAATTCTCTAGACAATGACTTTTCAAATTTCTAGTATTTTGACCTTTTCACTTGTGGACTAAATAGGCTGAATTATTTTCACGCTATCAATAGCACTTGATGATATGAAATTATAAGCAATAATAGTTGACATTTTTGGGATATTTATTAGGTGAAGAAACTGGGGCCATATGAGCCCCAACATAACTCTTTAAATTCTCATTTTATAAGAAAAAGTAAATGGCTATGTCATTAGTCAATATTTTGTTTGGTGAAGGCTTATACAAACTTTATTTTGACATGTAATGATAATGATACGTCTCCAATTTTCAGCTTTTACTTGAAACTTACATCGAGATAGTTGTGAACTCCACTAGCTCAACTGATACGTTTAGCCACTTATTCCATTAGTAAAGAAGTAAATTGGAAGAGTACGACCTCATATTAACTAAGATTACTATCTGGGAATGGATGATGTGGTAAGATATGCTTAAATTATAACTTAAAATATGGGAATAATTTTAAGCCTCTTATCGACAACAAGTTCATTTTGTGCATTTAGTAACTTCTACTATAGATCACAGACACAAATATTTATATATAAAAATTCAAATGAGAACTATGGTTAAGGAGATGCAAACACTTTGTTTAATATTTAAATCTCACTTATTAAGTGTTGAGTATGGCATACTTGACTCTTGACTAGAGCATCAACTGTAATTAAATACTTATAAGCAATAACACAATGAAGATAGTGAGAGGTAGATAGAGTGATCAAATTATAAAATTATTGACAAGTCTATCTTGGGAAAACTCTAATTCATTTTAGGAGAAACTACTAATAAATCCACTACAGGTAAGAAATTCATTCAAGTGCTTGATGCCAACATGATCATCAAAGATGGCTGAGAGAGAATTATAATATACCCTATGAGACGAGATCTAGAAAAAGAAAAATCAACCTAGAGCTCAACCATATTTATCTACAACTAATATAAGCTATAATGTAGCTAAAGATAAGGTCTCTGAGTCTTATCGCGGTTTTATTATGTAGTGAGTTCACGCATCTTGGCATTGGTATATGGAGATAACGCAGAGAAGAGAGATGAAAGTGGGTAGACAATATACTGATTGATAGAAGAGTTTGTTAGTTATGAACAAAAGTAAATGAAGAGGAGGCAATGATGAAGTTTTCGGTAAGGAGAGGAGAGGAAATTAAAATCTAGAAAGGCTTATGAGAGTGAAAGGGTAGACGAATAATGTTAAGATTTAGGAGAAATTTAAGATTTTTTCAATTTAATCCTAGTGCTTTTTCAAATTTATATTTTAAATATATATTTGACAACTATTTCAGGTACTAGTTGGTATCGATTAGTACCTACTAAAAGGGTTAATACTAACTAAAAGAGTTGGTACCAACCAATACCTTAACTCAATATGAAACTATATTTTATACCATTTTTTAACCAAAATGAATTTTTAGTGCTTGTTACACTTAGCTTTAGAGCATTATCTTTATGATTTTTATCCCATATTCACTTGTGTTTCATATCTTAAGTGTGTTATAGTTTTGTAACTTCCATTTATCTACAATTACTTGTTTTTATTGTGTAAAATATTAGGTTAGTGTTGTAAATCTTATTGATTACTTCCTTTATTTTATTTATTTTAGAATATCATTTATTCATATGAGACATTATTTTTTGTTTGGAGTAAATATTAAGTTCTCATTTCTTTTAATCTTATTGATTACCTCCTTTATTTTATTTATTTTAGAATATCATTAATTCATATGAGACATTATTTTTTGTTTCGATTAAATATTAAGTTCTCATTTCTTTCATAATGTATGTTATTTTTAAGCACCTAAGGAAACTTTTCCCTAATGCAAGTTGTTGATAACTATTATAAACTTGATCTAAAGGAGGCAGCCTTTACAAGGTTGAGTGGTATGTACAAGGGCCTGAAGTTTGTCAAACATACTGTCAAGAAGAGGGATAGACAAGCTAGGAAGTGATTCCATATATAATATAGTGCATTACTCACTATAAATTATATTGGAAAAAAGTATTCCACGAAGCTTATTAACCTACTTTTGTATTTTGTTTGGTTTATTTCTATTTAGACTAAAAACTGTAGAGTCTATGACATTTTTTGATGAGAAATTTTTCTTTGGAATATTATAGTTTAAAGTTATATGTTTGGCTTCTGATTCAGTTATAATAGTCTTAATAATTTTTTCACTTTTTTGTGCTAAGTTAATTAGAAAAGGGCATGTAATTAAGAACCTCTTCTTGTGTATTAGTTACCATATCCTTAGGGTACTTAATTTTTCTAAAAATGAATTTGTAATCAAGACATGTAAGGTGTATATTACTCTAAGATTAAGCCTTCAAATTTGTGGTCTGCATCATTTATAAACTACTAATGCTATAACACTTAATTTCTTAAGGATAGTGAAAGAGGTAAATGATTTTGATTGGTAGTTTCATTTCATTTTGAAGCAAAATCAACAATATATAATTATATAACTGAGTGAGTTTTATTTATGTGTTGTTGTATCTGCTAATGAACATTATTAGAGAATGAAAGTGTTAAGAAATAATTATTCATTAACCACTTCTAATTTAATAAGCATGATCAAGTGTCAATATTATATGATCAAAACTTTCTTTTTTTGCAAATTCAAAATGCAATAGGAAAGTAACATCTAGTTGAGGCCATATATACCTGAACTTAAATCTTTAACCTGACCCTTTTCCTAGATTGGTAGGAGCCTTAGAAGAACCAACTAGAGCACTGAGTGGTGGAACCTTGGTAGACAGGCTTCTTGTGAATTAGCATCATGGTAGATCTAATTATGCTCATTACTAGTTGACTAACCATTTTGCAATAAAAATGACATATACTTGACAATCTTAATTGAGGGTAATATTATTCAAATTTAGTTTGTAGACATTATCGCTTCTTTATCTTTGAGGCCATGGTTATGAATGCCTCTTCTATATTGGTAGCACTCTTGGCGTTTGTTTCCAAGAATGGAATGCTAATATCATTTGCAAAAGCCTTTAGAATGAAAGGTGAAACATGTCAATCATAATCCAAAATTAGAACTTAAGCATATTAACTTCCAAACTAGTATCATATAAATTATGTAGGTAATACTTTAAATACAGGACGAAATTAACATATGGAGAAAGTAAAAGCATGCTTGTTTCAACTTTTGTTTTTAATTTTTTAATTTTATTTTTAATTTTAGGAAAAGAAAATCTGTTTGATTGAGTTTCTACTTTCTTTTTTTTCCATAACTTATGAAAACCATTAAAAGTAGTTTTTGTTTTTTGTTTTTATTTTTCTATAAAGTAGTTTTTGTTTTTTGTTTTTTTTTTCTATAATCTTATTGACTATCAACTAAATATATATTATTTAATTATTTAATACTTTTTATTAATAAGAATTATACATAATTTAATTTAATATTAACTATGACTAATCTATTTTAATTTAATTTTCATAATAAATTTAAATATTAAAGATTTAGTAATTATTAATGAATATAATTTTAATTTAAAATAAATTTAAAAATAAATTTTAAATAAAAATTTCTTTAATATTTAAAAATAAAATTATTTTATAAATAAAATTATTTATTTTAACATAATATAATAATTTTGCTGAATAAATATTAAATAATAGATTAAAATTTTTATTTAATTAATTAATTTATAAATAATTATCATAATAATTTAAACTCCTAGTTATCCTTAGTGGGGGAGTTATAGTCTCTTAAGGATTTACTAAAATTCTATCCACAAACATTAACCTAACACGTAATACATTAGTTAACTAAAAAATTAATAAAAACTGTACAGATTGAAGCTTCATCTAAATTATAAACTTTCAATAAATAATATTCCATAAGAAAATTCAACATAAGTAAGACAAAGAAAATACTATTTCACATCCTTTATCAAGCTCAAATACCATCAATTGATAATTTCTTATAAGATGCCACTCATTTACATAAGTATTTCAAATTTCGGTGAGGTATTCTCATCATCTTTTATTAGAACTGAACTTATCATAAGATTTAAATGTGCACAAGAAAAAATAAAAAGGGCTTTAATAGGCTATAATGGGGACAAAGGATCAAATAAGTTAACAAATAAAAAAGAAATAAAGGTGAAAAATATTCATAATTAGTAGATGAATAATGAATGAAAATAATCAATATCATTCCCACTAACTCCATATAAAAACCCTTTTTCCTCATACTTTTCAATCCGAGGAATCCATTTTGACAATTTTTAAATATATATTTTTTCTTTTTCCTTTTTTTTTTCCAAATTGAGACTTGATTCCTTTTTGCATTTCTAATTTCACACAGTTTACCATTCTTGCACACTTATTTCCTTTCTAAAATAAATATTAATTTACAAGAAAAAGTTCTGCTAGTCATAAATTAGGGAGTTCATGCTTGTTTTTCTTTTACCTTAAGGTTCTTTAAGAAAGGGTACCAAAGAAAAAGCTTAAAATATATAATAGGATCACTCATTAATGAATTAATATATAAATGTGAGGCAATTTAGGCAAAATTCATGTCTTAAGGGCCTTTATTATCTTTATGCTTGCACAGATCTCAATACAATCTAAAAAAGATTTAAATAAAGTTCTAGAAATTCAAACTTAAAGAAGGTATCCATATATGAAATAGAAAATATATACGGCATGAAAACTCAAATCCTCATAGGATCACTCAAACTACTTCAAATCAAAGTATAATAACTTAACAACTCTTGAATACTGTCGCTTTGTAGTTTGTTGCTTAGGAATGGTGGATCTTCTGTAGCACCCCTTGTAGGCTACTATTCATACACTTTTCACTGCTACAATGGTTGATCCTCTGCAACACCTTCTATTTCCTGCATTTTTCTAATAATAAACTCACGTCTATTAACCTTTTTGCTTGTTTGTTTCTCTCCCTTATTTCGACACACTACATTGACATCAATCCAAAGTTTCTACCTTTCTTCCTTTATTAGTAATCTTTTATTTCTTGAACCTTCTGACCCTTCTACTTGTCTAAAGTATTCTCCAAGTTTTGTGCATCCTTTAACCTGTAGAATTTCCTTTATTTATTAGTCTTTAGCTTGATCCAATGGATATTATTGCTTTCCCTCCTCTAAACTCAAATTGCCCTACTCTACAATATGAGCTTCCTTATTTAAAGAAGCTTCATGTTACTTCCATATGTAATGCACAAGACACTGAGATAAATAATCAAAAAATTTGAAAAAGTTGACTTCAAGTAGTTAGTAATTCCAAACCTGATCTGAAACTATCTTACTATCTATTAGTGAAGCATCTGAGCATAGGATTGTTTCTCAACTTTTGGATCTTCTTAAAATTGTAGCTGATGAAAGGAAATCAACCATTCTTATTTTTTTTCCTAGACAAGAGGATAACTTTTATAGTTATGAAGCAATAGGCTATGAACAACTAGAAGTAGCATGGTTTGAAAGAGATGCATGTGAACAATGAGGATGTGTTCCTTTTAAAATTTGTAAATTTTGAAGATGTTAAGAAAGTGATTCAAGCTGGAATTTGGCATGTATACAACAAGCCACTATTACTCCAATTATGAAGGTCTGGATTGAAATTGGAGGAGATTAAATAAGAAGCCTTTCCTATATGGATTTATATACATGATGTCCCCTTGAAGTATTAGACTACAAGTGGTTTTAGCTACCTTGACATCTTCATTAGCAAACACATATCTATGGATCAAGCCGCTTTTGAGATTCGAAGAATTAAATTTGTAAAGATTTGTATCTTGGTTAATTCTATGACTAACTTTCCTTATGTGATTCCATTCATCAAGCTGAATGAAAATCTCGAGCTTGTTGAGGATTAACTGAATGTTTCTTAAGCATGGAAACCCTAACCTGCAAGAAAGAAAACTTGTAGACCAACTATAAGGATCTTTAAAACGGTTTGCTATTAAGAACTTATGGAGAACAATACTGATCCTCATGTACCAACAATAATGAATTCAGATGAGGTAAACTGCTCACGTGTGGATGAGGAAGTTATAGCCATAATAGAAATGATGAACACATCTATAGAGGATGGAGATAAGGGAACCATTAGATCCTCAACACTAACTAGTATAGAGAAGAGATCTTAACAAACAACTCTTGAAGACAGTATTGCCAAAACACCTATTAAAAACACTAAGAAATAAGAAAAACCCAAGCAAGAGTTTAAAACTATTACCAGAAGGAAATCCAACAGAAAAAAAAAAAAGAAGACTCCATCTATGGAGCCTGTCTTATGAGCATCTTAGTTTGGAAAGGAGTAAATGCTCCTACAAGAAGATTTTAATTACAAATAAGATTTTGTAGAATAAATTGGTAATAGCCGGCATTTTTGAAACTTGTATGAAATGGGACAATTGTAACTTGTTGAATTACTTTCCATCTTAATAGAGAGAAATTACAAACTATAGTCATCATCTACATGGTTGAATAGTTTCTATGTATGATTCTATAATAATGACTGCATGCATAAGATGGTTTTAGATCAAATCATTCATCTGGAGCTTTCTTTGAGGCACTCAACTCAACCACTCTTCATATCCTTCATATATGCTCAATATAGCTCCTATCAAAGAGCTTTCCTTTGGAATCAAATTAATAATGCTGCTACATGCATCTGTAATCCTTGGATCCTCACTGGAGATTTTAATTTTATCCTAAAAGGTGATGAAGTAGAAGGATCTAAGTCTAATCTAAATCATTGCTCAAAATCAGGCAAATGTATTGATAAAACTCAATTGACTAACATCCCATATGGTGGTATTTTTCTTACTTGGAGTAACAAACAATCTAAAGCAAATTTCATTAGAAAGAAGTTGGATCAAAACCTAGTAAACATTCACTAGATAGTGGCTTTCCAAAACTATTTTTCTACCTATTCTAATAGCAATCTTTTTTATCACTCACTATACTAACTGAAATAGCTATAGTAAGTCCCAAAAAGCCTTTTAGATTTTGGATCTCTTAATTGATCTAGTAAGATTTGATGACAACATTTAGAATGCCTTACGAGCAAGAATAAATGGAACCAAGCAATTCATTTATGCTAGGAAATTACACCTTATAAAATTAGATATGATGCACCTTTTTAGAGAAAATATTGACAATACTCATCATCAACACTGCTAGGAAAGACCTTGAGAGTATTCAGCAAGATCATTTCAATAACCCCTAATATATTCAACTACAAGAGTTAGAGAGAATTGCCTTACATAATTTTTCCAAAGCTCTTTTATATGATTTCTCTCTTATGAAACAGAGATCTAGAATGGAATGGTTGAAGAGTGGGGATAGAAACACATCTTATTTCCACAGGGCTATTTTGACTAGAAAAGCTAGAAATAAGATTGTTTCACTACAACTTAATAACCACAAATTGAACTCTGAGTCTTAATTTCTTGATAGGGCTTTCAATTGCTTCTCTGATCTGATGAAAAGACCTTATAATGCTCACTCCACTAGCCTTCTACTAAAAGAAATCTTATAGGGAAGCCTCTCTATAGAGGAAGCTAATTATGTGTGCAAACTGTCTCTACTTAAGAGATTGATGAAACTTTGAAATCTCTAAACCCCCATAAAACTCTTGGACCTGGTGGTTTTAATATAAATTTTTTCCTTAGATCCTGACCTCTTAAAAGGAATCTTGTTTCAGATGTTATGTTGGAATTCTTTAATAAGGGTTCCTTACTATTTGAGATTAATAAGACTTTTATTACACTTATTCGTAAAAGTGGAGAGCTTAAGCATTTCTCAAAATTTAGCCCCATTTTATGTTACAATTTTATTTACAAGTTGATTTCCAATATAATAGCTCATATATTTAGAAACATCCTTCTGAGTCACATTGGGCTACTCAAGGTGCACATATCCCTGGTAGGATTACTGGTGATAAGGTTCTAATACTTCAGGAATTAGCTAAATCTTACTCTAAAAAAAGGTAGGTCTAACTGCTACATTAAAATTGACCTTAAAATGGATTTTGATCATATGAATTGTGGATTTTATACTTAACATATTGTCTGCCATGGATTTTCCTAGTGCATTCATTCAATAGATCACTCAATGCATCACTTCTCCTTCTTATAATATCCTTGTTAATGTTTAGCCCATAAATTCTTTTAAAAATTGTAAAAGAATTTGGTAAGTTGACCTTATTTCTCTTTATCTCTTTGCTCCGGTGATGAAAGTATTCAATAGACTCCTTAAAAGGGTTATAGGAAGAACAATGGATTTCAGATATCACTCAATATGTAGAAAACTTCAAATTTCCAATCTTTGCTCTATCGATGACCTTATTCTGCTCTCCAAAGTAGATTCCAAAGCTGTGTCAGTTGCTATGAAAGCTCTTAAGGTTTTCAATAGAATGTTTGGTCTCTAAGCAAATTGCTCCAAGAGTGTTTTTCCGTTTCCAAAAAAGGTACAAACTTTGAATCAACCCTGGTTTCCATTACTGGTTTCAAACAACACTCTCTTCCAATAATTTACTTGGCATTCCAATAGCATCTTCAAGGTTAAGTTCAAAGGATTACAATAGTTTAATTGATAAAATTAACAACAGGATATCCTCCAATGTTTAGAGATCTGTACCGTACCGGTCGGTACCGGCCGAAAAATGGTACCCGGATCTCGTCTTGGGTACCGGCCAAAAATACTGGCCGGTATCGACCAATTTTGGCTGTACCGGCTGGTATTCAAAATACCGGTCAACTATCGGCCGGTACCAAAATTTTAAAAAATTAAAATTGGGGGATTTTTTGGAAAATTTTCAAAAATTTTCAAAATTTCCCTCCCTCCTTCCTACCTATCCTTCCCCTAATTTTTTTCAAAGTTTTTAAAATAATAATACATATTTTATTCTTAATAATAATTATAAATTAAATAAAACTTAAAAATAAATTATTTTTATTTTTATTACTAATAAAT
>JAOTBA010000002.1:29722615-29740024 GCA_025629845.1 Erythroxylum squamatum | reverse complement strand
CATTAATTCGATTAAAGATCAAATCAATTCATAATAATGAATATCAAATTAATGAAAAATGCCTTTCTTTATTTATATATAAAATGTAGAAAACGCTCTAAAGGAGATTGCCTTTAGGGCACTACTCTAACAGTAATGTGTAATTACTTAATGTATTCATTGGTGCATTATTGTAGATGTTTATGTTTGTTAGGCATGCCAAGTTTGATCAAATGTGAATGAATATGTTTAATTTGAGAAAAATGGAATAAAGTCATATGTTATGCACTACATCATCTACAAGTGATTCTGAAATCTAAAATGTTTTGTATTAAACTTTCCAAGTCCTAGTTGTGGGTAAATAGGTATGCCTAGAAGGTTTGCAGCTGCTTCTGTGATACTAGGGTGTCTTCTATAACTTGACACTAAAGTATCTTCTGATATTTGACACAACAGTGTCTTCTAATACTAAAAGATAAGTCTCTTCTATTTTGTGATACCAATCATAGGTATCTTTTGTTATGGAACCGTTACCCACTTCTGTGTAAAGCACTAGCAGGCTAATCTATTTGTGTTTTGACATATGTTAAGTTCTGATACAAGCTAAGTTCTGATTTGATAAAAGATTATTCTGATCTGATACAAGTTATATTCTGATATGAAAGAATTATATTATGTTCTGAGACCTTTAAGTTTTGTTTTGAAGTAATGATGTTCTGTTCTGAAATTTATATGATTTGCTCTGATGCAAGTATATTCTACTTTAATGCTTTTAATGGTCTGATTACTCTTTAA
The DNA here is from genome assembly GCA_025629845.1 of Erythroxylum squamatum. NCBI lineage: Eukaryota > Viridiplantae > Streptophyta > Magnoliopsida > Malpighiales > Erythroxylaceae > Erythroxylum > Erythroxylum squamatum. Next base: position 29,739,250 of record JAOTBA010000002.1, on the reverse strand, counting down.
TTTAAATAATTAAAGATTGCTTATTATATGATCTGATTCAGTACATGTGAATGCTAGACAACTGTTAAAAACAATCTCTATTTTATATCTTGTTTAGTTATTCTCCACTAAGTTATATGCTTAGCACGGTGGTTTTTCCTTCGTGTAGGTTCTGATAAGAAGATCTAAGGCTAGGACAATCGCAGTGGCCAAAGAAGGATATGTTTTGTTTTGGAAAATGTATATTAGAGTTTGTTTTTAAGTTGTACTCAATACGATCAGACATTTTGTGTTTTGTGTAAATGTTTTGTAATAACTATAATACAGGATGAATTTAGGTTTAAGGCATGTATAAGATAAGTACAATGTGTTTATTATGTTTTGTATATAACTCAACTTTGAAATTATGAAGTATGTTGTTTTATTTTCTTTCAAATGATGGAATGACTTGGATTGTTTTAATATTGTTTTGTGTGGCATCTATATATCCTCTTAAGGGGTTGTAGGTGTTACATTGTTTGGTATTAGAGCATGGTTTAGGAGATTCTAGTTTAACCAGCGCTTAGCTATTACTTGTACTTGAATATAAGAGTTGTGCTTTGGCCAAATGCTAGTTGTCCTATATTTTGTTTTTAGAATTAAATATGGAAAGATCTCACGAAGTCGTTGACGAGGTTGTGAGAGTAATAATCCTGCGCGATCTCATCCATCTATATCTTTGGGGTCAATCGAGATGAAGCTAAAATACCACCATCTCCACCTCCAACTTAGGGGGAGGCTTTTTAGTTAAGTTGTCACAAGACATGATGAATTTGCAACACCGTATGACCGCACCAAAGGCTCTGATAGATCAGTTGCGAAAGTATGGAGTTGAAGAATTCACTGGAACATCTCTAGGGGAGTCTGAAAGGGAGAAATTCTGGTTGGAAAAGGTGAAAAGGATGTTAGATGAAATTAGCTACACACCTGACCAATTGGTTCATTGTGCTGTCTCTCTTCTTCAAGGAGTAACCTATGAGTGGTGGAAGTTTATTCTAATTTATCCTCAGTTACCCTAGCCTTTGACTTGGGATTTCTTTTCCCAAGAATTTAAAGCCAAGTATGTTACGGAAGCTTATAGAAAGGAGAGGTGGAATTAGTTCTTGAATATGAAGCAGAGAAGTCTATCCGTTGCCGAGTACGATAGGAAATTTAATAGACTCAGCAAGTATGCACCTAAATCTGTACTTACTAAGGAATTCCAGTGTCATCAGTTTAAGGACGGATTGAATGACTATATCAAAGAGCATTTGGCAACATTCACTCTCTTGCAACAATTGAGTTATCATCAGCTGGTACAAGCTGCCATTAAGATAGAGAAGCAAGAAATGATTAAGAGAGAAAGGGTTCAGTGAAGAGGTTTTGCTAGAGGAGGTCAGTCCTTAGGTAAGAGAAGTCATGAAGGTGCTTCCATTGTACAAGAATTTACTCAAAGATCTGCAGCTAGGGGAAAGCGACAAGACTCCCCTTATCGGCTGATTCTGGTAGGGGTTCTTCTGTGAGCCGAGGTTTGGATGCTCCGGAGTGTCCTCATTGCTCTAAACACCATTGGGGTACTTGTAGGAGGACTATGAGTGCATGTTTTTAATGTGACAACCTTGATCTTTTCATACCAAACTATCCTATGAGACAGCTTCAAATGTTACAAGCTAGTAGAGAGGTTTCTTATGCACTTGCTGAGAGTAGAGGACGCAGTAGAGGACGTGGAGGATCTAGTCAGATTAGACCTAATCTGAGTACTCTTTCAGAAACTGTTGATTGACCTGCTGTGCCTTCTGCTTCGACTTGAACTTATGTTTTGAAAACTCACGAGGATCATGGATATGTATTTACACTAAATGGTGGTACAGTCAGTTGGAAAAATTCCAAACAAGAGACGACTACTGATTCGACGACAGAGGCGGAGTACATTGTAGCTTCAAAAGTGGCAAAAGAAGTAGTTTAGATCAAGAAGTTCATCATGAAACGTGGTGTGGTTCCGAGCATCGCTGACCCAGTGCAGTTGTATTGTGACAACAACAGGGCTATAGCGTAGGTGAAGGAACTGAGGCCTCATCAGAAGTCCAAACATGTACTCAGGCGCTACCATTTGATTAAAGAGATCATTGGTAGAAATGATGTCAAGATAGAGAGAGTTTCCACCAATCATATTATAGCTGATCCGTTGACTAAGCCTATTTCCCAAAAGAGTTTTGTATCACATGTACACGCCTATGGTATTAGATATCAAGGCGATTGGCATTAGTGTAAGTGGGATTTTGTTAGAGAAGTGCTCTAAAGGCAATCACCTTTAGCATTTATTATACAAATCATTTTATGATTTATGATTTGTAAAGGCATTTTTTGTAATTTCAATGTTCATACATTTATGGATTTGAAGTTGATCTTCAATTGATTTAATGAAGTCTTTGATGCAAAACATAGCATGGAGGAAATCATGATGAGATCATGATAATGAGATTCTGATCATGTGTAATTATGTTAGTATCTAAACTTTCCCTAGTCATAGGATTAATGAGAAGGGATATCATTAATCTGGATAGGCTAGTGCATGTTATACTCCTTGATTAAATCAAACAGTAGATCTCGTAAGTTATAAACATGAGTTGTTTAGAGTTAACATATGGATGCTTACTAAGGGTAGTAAGTACATCGGATTGACCTACTATGAGACAATCATATGGATATTCTATTCCAGTGTCAATGATAGTCTCATCATAGCAATGGTGCAAGTATCCTTTGACTTGAGATGCTCAAGGATATCTCAGATACTGATCATGTGCTTTGACCCCGTTCATCGGTGCCTTTTCAAGGGTTACTTATAGAGTGGTGATTGAGTACAGCTTGAGGTATTCAGAGGTAATTGAGTAGCAATTAAAAGATTCACCACTCTTGATAGAAGGAGATGATACTGATTGAACCTAAGTTTTCTATATCAATTGGTGACAATTTCATGATTTTTATTATACTTCTTGGCTCTTATTTTCGAATTTTGTGCTTAATTTAACTCTTGAGCGCTTGTTTTGAATTAATGTAGTTTGAAGGTAAAATTATCACAAATAATAAGAAATTGCACTAAATTGATTATCTTAGAACAAATGATACTGCAAACTACTATTTTTCATTGTAGGAGATTCAAGAAATAGAGCCAAGGATTGAAGAACAAGAGCACAAGTCAACAAGTCAATGGAGTGCAACAGGCAAGTTTATCTACTGAAGAACCTTTCGGGACAAGTTCGCGGAGGCGACGATAATGTTTGCGTCGCGACGAAAGTTGAAGTTGACTGAATAAATCTTTCGAGAAAAGTTCTCCACGGCGAACGCATCCTCTCGTCGCGGTGAAACCTTCGAATTGGCACTGACCCAGACCATTTTTGGCAATTTTACCCATTGTGCAACCCGATCCATCGACCCATTTCGTGAAAAAGACCTATTTTAGGCTAACTTGCAGAAGCAGAAGGGAGCCGACACATACATTTATTACTCCATCATCTTACTCTATCTTCACGCACAACATCGTCTTCTCTCATCCATACCACTTTCTTCCATTTTCCACTGTCGACTGCTACCATGGATATCTCCAGTGGGTTCTCGGTCGTGAAGTCTCTTGGAGCTATGCTTGGCTAGGCACCTCTCTCCTCTTGAAGATGTAGCAATGGCTTGAGTTCAATGGGCTTAAAAGGGGAGCCGCTTAATCTATATTTAGCTATGATTTATGAACTCCTAGGTTTAGGATTTGTAATTTGTAGTTGAACATTCTTGATTAGAGTTTAATCAAGTGTTGGATATTCAATGTGTGGTTTAGATTTGTTGATGTAGAACTTTGAGCTTAAATATATGAAGTCTCATTTATGTCTATTTTATGATCTTGTTAAATCTCTTTTATCTTGCATATTTGTGTTTGATATTGAGTTGATTTGAGATCCCAAAGTGACTTGTTGCATTGACTTACCCACTACACTCACTAAGGGCATTAGGTCTTAAGAAATGGAGTTCATTGATTAAGACCTTAGACTTAAAGAGTTCTTTAAGGTTTACCATTTTAAACGTAGTGATTTCCACTCCCATGAAAAATTGATTTCGAACTATGATAGCCAAAGCTCGTTTTCAAGAGGATACTATCACCATTTGATAATTGTCTTTTTTTTTTACTGTTTTCTTATTCCCAAAAATTCAAAAATACTTTTTACACATTTTTCTTACAATTCAATTTAATTTAGTTAATGTTCCAAAAGATCAAACCCCCTCCTTACTAATTTAGCTTGCATTTCATGACATATAGGTTAGCTTAGGTCCATTTGTTTAGGTTTCGATTAAGTGAGACGACCTAAGGTTGCATCCTATATTGTAATCCTTGGATTATATTTTTTGATTTGACCTCCAAGGGAAAGAACTAAAGGTCCGAATCAAAATGGCGCCATTGCCGGGGAACCAAGTATTTGATTTTCTAGGTTAGCTTTTGTCATTTGTTGCTAAGTGAGGTTAGGAGCTTTTTCTTTAGATTGCATTCTAGATAGTTTAGTTTCATACTTGTCAATAGTATAGGATTTCATTTTCTTGTCATAGCATCAAAATTTTGAAAATACAAAACAAAAGAATACTGAACATTTACATTTTTCATACTTAGCATTTTTGCACCTACACAGTTTTGAACTTTCCCTTTGATCGCTTTTTGATTCATACATACATACTTTACCTACGTACATACTTTCATACATCCTTTCATATACCTATACACTTGCACTGTAACATCCCATTACTTGTGGGAAGGATAAAATAGTAAATGTGAGTGATTTTTGAGAGGCTTAAAAATGTTTCTTTATGCTCATGCATAATATGACATATACATATACACGAATAGTGAATTTATCTGCGCATGAAAATAATTATACATGCATTCATGAATAATTCCGGGTATATTTGGATTGATTTGTGAATTTTTGAGAATTATGAATATTTTTACACTGAAAATTTTACTGGTTAGTACAATAGTATTATTTTTAAATTTTGGTGAATTTAGGAATAATTTCGAAAATTTTGGGATTTTTATGGATAATAGAAAAATAATAAAATAGGAAAAAGGAATCAAAAGAATATTGGGGATAATTGGATTGTAAAGAGGATTGTTGTATTGTAAAGAGGAGAGCTAAATGGAGTTAGTTTTTTTTACATCACTTAATCACTAACAATCCATCAAATACTAAGTTAACACTAAAACCAAAATTCCATCCCATCTACACTGTGTTCATGAATACATACACGTAAACATCATTTTCCATGCATATGACAGTAATTCATCAAATGTACTTCATAAACCTATAACTCTTAGGGATTTATTCACTACTTACTTGTTAAAAACTCCACAATCTTCAATTATCTCCAAAGCCCTAACTCCATGCAAAATCACGTACTCCTCTGTGAAAAATGACCAGCTTCTGGTTTTCCTTAGGTTGAAAAGGCAAATAGCAGTGTGATAGAGGTGTGGAATGAGGAAACACAAGAAATCTCTCAAAAGGATTTTTGGTGAACAACTTCGTGTAGTGGAAAGAAATCTAAAGAGGATGACTATGAAAGAGGAACTTAAATAATTCATTAAGTCTTTTTAACTCTCAAACCTAGGAACGAATTACAAAGCAACTTTCTAATTAGTGACACTTGTCACTTTCTTAATGACTAAACTCTAACTTAGTTTCTTTTGAAACTATCTCCATTTAGCTCTCCTCTTTACAATACAACTATCCTCTTTACAATCCAATTATCCCCAATATTCTTTTGATTCCTTTTTCCTATTTTATATTTTTTCTGTTATCCATAAAAATCCCAAAATTTTCTAAATTATTCCTAAATTCAGCAAAATTCAAAAATATCACAATTCCTCTAACCCATAAAATTTCCAATGTAAAAACATTCATAATTCTCAAAAATTCACAAATCAATTTGATTATACCCGGAATTATTCATGAATGCATGTACAATTATTTTCATGTGCAGATAAATTTACTATTCATGTATATGTGTATGGAATATTATGCATAAGCATGAAGAAGCATTTCTAAGCATCTCATTAATCCCTCATATTTACTATTTTAACCTTAACACAGATAAAGGGATGTTACATGCTAAACACTAGTCATTATAGGGATATGCTTAAGCGAAAAAACCCAAATCCAGTTTCAATGCAAAATCCCTCCTAAAAATATTGACCATTTTCTCTAAAATTATTTAAGCTCCCAAAGAAAAAAAGTCTTAGGTATAAAACAATCATTTGGTAGATATGCATCTTTGCTAATATGTTTTTCCTCAAGCAAAATGGTCTTAAGATTTCATGCAATATGAACATGATATTTCAAAGAGTAAGCCTTTATTGATAATATAGGCATAAGTATTACGCATATCAGGTGCAAGGATATAAATACCTAGCCTTCCAACCTCTATCATAATGAACAAATTAGACTATTTAGGTGCAATTTTTGCCTTAGCTTTAATTTTCTCTGATATATTCATTCTTGTCAATACCAAATCTTGTGTATGGTGTTTCTTATTATTATATTCTCTAATCCTTTACTAGAAGGTGACATTCTTTAGAAAGGAATTATCTTTTTGCTTAACTAGTAAATTTAGCTTGCTTCTCAATCCTTGTTCATTAATATTATGCTAGTAGCTAATAATCTTCAAGATTTTCACACTTAAATCTACTAGGAACAAAGCTTCCACTCTAAAAGCTAAGGTAAAAGGTGATTTATCTTTTGAGGTTTTAGGCCTAGTACAATATGCCTAAAGAATATAGTGTGTTTAATAACTTAAGCTCCCCTAGACTTTTTCACTCTAGTATATAGACCTTGGAGGATATTTATATTCATCACTTTTTCCACATTATTAATGAACGAATGTGTAACAGATGCAAAACCTTACTTGATTTTTATCCCATTATAAAATTACAAAACGCTATAAATTAGGGATTGTTATTTGTAATGATAGCCAGGAGGACCCTATAGTAACTGATTATATTCGCTTTAAAAAAATACTATACAATTCTAGTGGTGGTGGTATATATTCCTTTTAACCTATATAGTAAAGTAATCGATTGCCACTAAAATGAACTTAATATGGAACATAGCTATAGGGAAAGGGCCTAAGATATCTATCTCCTATTAAGTAAACAATACTAAACTGGAAATATGTACCTGATTAGTTATAGGCTTATAATGCAAATATGAGTGTCATTGGTGGTTGTCATATTTCTTCATATAATATTGGGTGTCCTTCTTTAACATTCACCATAATTACATTTACTTGAGTAATTTTTGGGCCAATATAAAGGCTCTTTAATATGATCCACATTCTCCTTTATAACACTCCCTCATAACTAAGTTACTTTAAATAAGTCTACATAGTGTAAGTAAAGCAAATTGAATGATCTACAATAAAGTTTCTTCTTTATTAGTATGTATCTCACAACTTTTTACTTGATCCTCCTTACTTTATTAACATTTTCACGAAGCTTTGCATGTCATACATATTCTTTAATTGAGCTTCTAATTACATAGGTTTAAGTAGGATGGAAATAGGTCAAGCAACCCAAATATTTTTTCTTCAAATTATGCCTAGCTTGAAGATTGATTAGGCTTAGGCTATTTGGCCCAAGCCTTAGCTTAAGGTTGATTAGGCTTTGAGTGACTTGAGTTTGAACCTAGGGATGTCAATAGCTTGGCCCGACCCATCTTTATATATTTTTTAAAAAGTTAAAAAATGATGTCATTTTTTATGATTTGATAGGGAACACGGTCCTGGTCAGGCCGAGCTGGTCTATGGCCATGTCAACCTAGGCCAAAATAGAGTCAGGTCAGACGGGCCGGGCTTTCCCTTTTAAACCTACTAGAAGAAAGATTAGTTTAGAGGGTCTCATGTCTCAACTCCCTAAGGTTCAATTACTGAACTTTTGGGAAAGTTATAAGAAATAGTAGAAGATTACGAGAATTTTCTAGTTACAAACAAATACTCAAAGCCATTGCATAATAGATTGACTATACCTACCATATGCATCTAAAATTTAAGCATACATTTTGTCAACAATTAACATCAATTTAATATTTTTTTCTTTACATAAACTACACTCCTCTTTACCTAATTCCTCACTTTTCATTTTACTTAGAAAAATCACACATCTCCATTAAATCCTAACTAAGAGGAGAATAAAGTGATCCTTTCCTAGTTTATGAAGCAAGTTTTGTAAAATATAAAGTGGTTTGTTCTTATGACAGAAAGGAAAACTTGAAATTGGGAGAGAATAATTATAATTAGGAGACTAACTAAAGAGGCACAAAATAGTCATAGAAAAGGGCTAAATCAAGGATTTAGAGAATATGTAAATATAATATTAAAGAATTTTTAGTTTGATAATTATGCTTTTACAAAGTGAAAAGAAGTAAAAGCCTCGTACTTGAGAAATAAAGAACAATATAGAGTAAGAAGAAAAGATATAGCCTATGTAAAAAAATAATGATGGTCAAGCTTTAAACTAGGTCAAGCTTAAGATGTGTAAGTTTGAGCCTAAACTAAAACCTACATATTTTTTTAAAAAAGCTTGAGCCTAACTTAAAGCTAGTTAACTTAAGCTAATCCTATTGACTTTAGACCAGATCATGCTCTTTTTGTTATCCCTACATTTAGGTCTATCTCCTCAAAAGACTCCACCTTTTTAAATTCCTCATACCCCACTTTTTAAATTCCTCATACCCCACTTGGATAGATTATATTTCAAGGCATTATCCTCTCGAGGGACCAACTATATGTTTGTAATCATGATATGACTCATTTGGAGATATTTCATATTGTACTCCTGAATGTTCTCCTCCTTGGCCTGAAAGGTTCTAATGATCTATTTCACCAATAAGAGTATAATAATAGCTATAATTCCCTCAACTGTGAAATTGAGGCTAACCTTATTTCACATACAACATTTTATACTCCAACTTATTGTTTAAGTCCTTAAAGTTTCTTTTGTGTATATTTGATTTCTACATCAAAATGGTCATTTGAGCATAACTCTTACCCCCATTTCCTTCTCCAACATTAGACCCATTAGTGAACGTAACCTATGTTGCTGTTGGCTCTATTTCTTTTGCTTATTCCACTAGATAACTTATAAATTCCATCAAGAAGTTAGAGATCACCTGTGACTTCAATGACATCCTTGGTATATATAGAAGTTTCATAGACCATTAGACCAATCATTTAAAGGAATAAAGTTTATATAATATTTTATGTAAGGGCAAGTTTGTAATCATCTAGATAACATAAGAATAGAAATAAAGTTTAATGTTTCTAGATTAGACCACTAGCTTTAAGAACACCTTTTCTAACTTTGCATATCTTTATTCAAACTAATATAGTAGATCAACCTTTATTAGATTTTTCTTCCCTCACCATGATTGAACTAACAACTCACCTTAGAACAACTAAGTAGAGAAGATCAAGGTGTGGATAGTAGTCCTGGTTATAACAAATAAGACATCAAGTGCTTAACAAACAATAGACACTCTACATGCCAACTGAAGTTCATTTCTTGCCTATGTACTCGAAAAAAGGTAAGTATTGTTCTGTTAATTTGGACAGGAATAAGCTCACTAATTTTCCCATTGGCCTCTAGACATCTTTAATAGAGAATGACAGTTATATGATGAAGCCTAAGAACTTCTTGTCAATACCTTAAACGAATACTTATGAGGTTTAACCTCCATCATAAGTTTTCTAAACAGTCCTAAACCATCTTTAAGTATGTAGTATGACTCCTAGACTTCTAGTTTTAACAATTATGTCATCAATTTTTCCCTCTACACTTATGCCTCTAAGGGCCTCAACACTATATTGACTAACCTATAATAAATTTCCCTTAGACTCTTCAACCTGAAATACATCACTTGATAAACATAAGTTCTCTTATAAGTGAAAAACAAAGACTTCATTACAACTAAACTGTATATAGCATTTTTTTTTGTAACAAAAATATGAATTTATGAAACTTAGGAATTTATGGCCTACCACTATTTCTACTATCTAGTCAATTTTAGGCAAAGGATAGTTATCTTTTAGGTAAGTGTCATTTAGGTTTATAAAGTCTATACACAAATGTAATCACATATAAAGTTAGCCATTAATGATTTTTCATTTCATCCTTAACCACCATTTGTCTCTCTAATAAAAAAGCTTATTTCTTTTTCCTAATAAGCCTATAGTTGAGATCAACCTTTAACTTATACACTACTACCTCATGATATATTACTCTTATGTCTTTTTGTCGCCAAATAAAAATGTCTATGTAGTCCTTCATTAATGACTTTATAGATGTTCTTTCGATTGTAGCTCTCACCTTCACAATCTTTGCTTCTCTAAGATCTCTCACAGTCACCTTAACAAATCCTCTTGCCTGCTCTCCCTTTTTCTCTTTCTTCAAATCTCATAAAGTTATTTGATATATATTAAAAATTGATTAGACTTTAAGGATGTCAGATAATATTGCTTAACCATATTTAGGTCCTTATATGCTTTGGCTATACTACTATCAGTAAGAAATTTTGCCAATAATTAATAGGGATAGTACAATCCTAAAGAAAAAAAAAAGCAAGGATCTTCTGATAGTGATGTTACAAGCCATATGTCTATTAACCATGAGGAATTTTACAAACCTTACGGCCTTTAACTTTAACAATAGTGTGATCTTTCCTAATGCATTAAAAACAAATACAATGGTGTTGACACAAGTCTAGTTTTGATCTTAATGAATCCCAAAGCCCTAAATCTTTCTTAAAATAAGATGTCGATGAAGCTACCAATGTCGATCAAGATCCTCCTCTCCTTATAGTAAATTACAAAACTATCACATCATTGTTAGGATTACTAAACTTATGATATTCTTCCTAAAAAGTAAATTTCTATGATCATATTTTTCCCTTTGATTCACTACTTAATAAAATTTTTTGGATTGTAAATATAATTTTTCAATTGGGTTTTGCTCTTCCTCAAATTTTTCTTGCTATAGTGTTGATAACTCTAGCCCTGGCTAATATTCTTATAGGTCTATTATCACATTCTATTGAATGGGATTGATCACAACATTCATCATCTCTAAAAAACTTAAAATATTAGCAATAAATTGCTCCAATTACCCCATTTTTATTAAGGAGTTTATGAACTTTCATAAATCTCGTCATTCATTTATCTTATGCCTAAAATCTCAGTAGAAACAAATGAAAAAACTTATCTGAATGTTTGTATTTAAACTTGCTCATTAACACTTTTGAAGGATTTATGAGGTCTTTTCTTTTAGCATAGTTGAGGATATATTTTATAGACACAATTAATTACAGAAGGAAGTACCTATAAAATTGTGAGCTCTCTTTCCCTTTTTATTGTATTCCTTTGCATGGACTCTCTCCTGATGAATTGTTCCATAGTTTTCTTTCTATCTCTTTTTTTCCTTTGGAATGACTGCTCAATCTTGGGTAATCCTTTGCTTCCTATAAGTTGACAAAGCATTGTGACCACTCCTACGCGTACCCTAGAGTTTATAACTTACCTATCAAAAGGGATCTTCACTCGATATGGAAAAGTTTAGGCTTGATAACAGAGAAACTTCCATATTGAACATCTCGATACACTATATGAGGCTTTCTCCCTATGTTTTCATCACATTAAAAGAAGAGTCCTTGGAACTTATCTTACTACTATCAAGGTAAGCCTCAAATATATATTTGAGCTACTCAAAGCTCTATATTCACCTATTTAGAATGTTATGTAACCAATCCTTTACAATTCTCACTAATTAAAAACAAAATGGCTTTACATATTATGGCGTCTGAAGTTCCTTACACTTCTATTATTTCGTTATACCAAATAGCATGATTAATGGGATATATTATGATATTATATGACTCTAAATTAATTAGTTTAAATTTTTATGGGGGGTGGCTTGCTCGTGATTTTATAAAGAAAAAGATTCTTTAAATCTAATTAACTCTTACCTTGTGGAACTTTAAAAGGATCAGTGGTGCCTTTACGTTCTTCCATTGAAGAACCAATAATGATAAAGTTTTTCTTATGTCTACAGTTCTTTAGACTCTTGATGCTATTATTATCTACTCAGTTATCCTTAGGACACTTTGATATTAACGATTTCTTAGGTTTGATGATATTGTCAGTCTTTTTGTTGATCCAGGAATTTCTTGTTACTAATGTAGCATATTCATAAGTTCTTTGACTTACTTTTACAAATTAAAGAACATAGCTCACATTGGTCCTTTGAATTAGTTATGCTTACCTTCCTATTATAGGATTCTCTTTGTCATTGATCTTTTTATAGTGAAAATTTTAAAAATCCTCACCTTTGACCTTAGATTCTTAATTAAATTTCAATAAATAGTGATGGAAGTTAACTAGCCTAAATAGGAGAATCATTGTATATAAACTTGGATTTAAAATTGGTGAAGATTTAGAGGTAAAACATTTATCTATTTGTTTTTGAAAGGTAAAGTAAAATTGTATTAGTGTGAGTCTCCTAAAAGAGTTGTCAACGTATAATATATAGGCAACCAAATCATAAGAAGATCACAACAACTGACATTTCATTAATTACTTAATAATTACATCAACAACTTGAGTTTGTATTATTGAATTCAAGCATATGATTCTTATAGTGTTCTATGCATCCAATGTACTAGTTAAATCTATTCCTTGGGGCTTAAATTATTTGATCTTATTATTTCTTAATTTTTCCCTCCTCGGTAGCTTTACCTTATCACTGATAGCTTCTAAAATCTTTATTTGAAACTTTTAAGGTTCTGTTTGATTCCCAAATCTAGGCCCCATCATGTTGCCATGTTTCTCATTATCTTGTTCCCACTGAGGTCAATTATAATGCTTTCCATTATCCTTGCAAATGTGCTCAAGCAGAATGTATTAATATTAATTTGTTTATACTTAAACATCCTTTGATTTCTTTCTCTCCACATTTTATAGACACATGTGCATAAGGCTAGCTTAGAGAGAATGTGACTATAAGATGGTAAGGAAGCTATATTGGAAGCCCAAATGACTTTCCTCTCTTAACTTTCTTATCTATAATGAAGATTGCAAGCAAACAGTGTTATTTTCCATATCTATCTAAAATAAAGGCATTGGAAGAATAAATGTTCTCAAGTTTCTTTTTCATTATTGCATATGATGCATAGAGGATTAATATTTGAATTTCCCTTTAATTTATCAAGTATGTTTAACTTGTTCTTAATGTTAAACCATATGATAGAGGCTAATTTAGGACGGTTTTCTTGAATCACACTAGATTGTGTTAACGCATCTTAGATAAGGGGTGTGCTGTCCATTATCCATTTTGTGTTTAATTTCCTAGCATGTTACCTTCTTCAAGCTGAGTATTTTATATAGATTCTATAAGATGTTTGAGTTTGGCTTCAAATACCATAAACTTTAATCCCTTTGGCGATATGCATACATCCATTTCATATAAAAAAATTCTTATTAATCAATAGCCTCTAAATTCTTATGGCTAATAATGTTTTGCTTATAGTCCAATGCCTCTTCTTTTGATTTCCTTATTTCACTCTAATTAATTTAACACTTAAATTCTTTAGTGCATCCCCATTCTATAGGAAATTTATTAGCACTCTTTCAATATATTTATCCATATTCTTAGGCAAAATCAAGTGTAATATCTAATACTTATAAAAGTTGTTCAATATGGATTTGATCAATTACAGTCTTCCAACATATGACGAGCTTTTGATAGACGATTAACAAATTCTTCTTTTAATAATTTTATAAAGAGTTTGGCAATCTTATAAATATGTTTATTGGTTTTTATGGGAATTCCAAAGTTTGTAAAGGGGTGTTTGATTCTTAAACCTATCAATAAAGCTAAATCCTTGTTCATAATGCTTGCATCAATTGACAATTTAAAGAAAATTTTATCAACATTTATGTAGATATCAAGTAGCTTATGAAATTAGTTGATGGAGTTCAAGAGAGTGAGCAATAAAATAGGATCCACCTTGTACAATGTTAAAAGATCATTAGTAAATGACAAGTTAAACATTTCTAAGATAGCGCCGGACTTTCTGAGCCCTTTTATGTTGTTATGTATTTGGAGATACTATAGTATATTGATATATAGATGGTTGTATATGAGTTCAAAGATGTATTTGAATCCTTTTGGTACGTATGTCAGTGATATAAAATGTTATATGCCCTTACATGAAGTTAGAGTTCATCGGCATGCGAAATCTTGGAGATTTCTGACTTTTAAGCTTCTAAGTGTGTAAAACCGAGTCCATTAGATGGATATGACCATGGTGGTTAAATTAAATATGTTCTAGTGCCTTAGAAGTGATTAAACATGATTTATATACTTATTAGACACTTAGAAAGCTTAATTGGAAAAGTTGATGTACATAAAGGACTTAATTGTAATTTTTCAATCCTTGGAGGACCAATTTGTAATTTTATAAAGTTAAGGGGCTTAATTATAATTTTCAAAAGTCCGAGGAACAAATGAAAATAAAAGTTTTGGTCATTCTCAAATTATGGGCTTAATTGCAAATTTAGGAAAAGTTTGGAGGGTAAAATGGTAATTTCACATAACCTAAGGGAAAAAAGGCATTTTCACCATATTTTGGTCAAAGAAGAGTCAAAATTCTAGACTCTTCTTATGTGTGGCCGTGCACTTCATTGTTAAGACTTAAACCATCTTGTTTTAATTAAAAGAGAGGAGAAGAAAGAAAAAGAGAGGAAGAAGAGGAAGTTCCGGCCATCACCAAAAAGTACCCTTCTTTTTTTGTATTTTTCAACTCAAATCAAGGTGTTGTAAGCTAATTTGGGGTTAAGGAACTCAAATCTATAATTAGATTTGAGAAATTCCTAAAGGATTTGAAGATATCACCAAAGGAAAGTTTAGGTAAATTTTGTCTCATCTCTCTCTACATTAGGATTTTGAGTTTAGTGTTAGGATATGTTGTTTTCCACGCTTGAATATACATGAAGCATGGTTTATAGGAATGAAATGTGTCATGGAGATGGTTCTTTAAGCCAAAACCAAAATGCCCTATCTTTGGTGAAAGTTTGTGAATTTTTGAATAACTTTTGGAATTGATGATTTAAATGAATTCTATGGTGTTAATTATACATATATAATGTGAATTGTTGATGAAAAATGAAGAAGATGTATGTTGGCTAAGGTTGGACCAAAATGGTGGGAGAAGAAGTGGATTAAGGTAATGAGTTATGTAATTGATAAATGTAGCTTAAATGAAGGGAGTTGGTTTGAATGGAGAGGTGGAATGTGTCATTGATTGGAAGTATTTACTATACAACAAGATAGGAGCAAGAATTACTATGATAAAGTCTTTAAAATGTTACTTGAAAGTCATGCACATTAGGTGTTTGTTAAAATGCCTAAGTGAACTTGGCTTAGGATTTAAGGCTTTGTAATGATATTCATTGGAAAACGCTTTCATGTTTACTTGGAGTGAACTTAAATTGTTGCTTAAATTGATGAGTAATAGCCTAAAGTGCTTGGATAAAGATGTGCTTAATTATGTTTTGAAATAAGTAAGTATTGAAGTAAATGTAACACCCCGTATTAGGGGTTAGAATATTGAGAAATTTTAATGCATGGTATGCTTTGCATAATTGAGTTTTTGCTTAATTGTGCATATGCATTTTTGGACTCAAAAAAATTATTAAACATGCATTCATGACATTCCAGGTGTAATTGGTTTTAGAATTTTTTTTAAGATCAGAATTTTGGTTTATTAGTGGCGGAAATTTATTTGGAAATTATTAGTAATATTTTGGAAATTTTTGGGAATTTTAGGAAATTTCTGGGAATTTTGGGATATTAGGAAAAATATACCAATGAAATTTTACCATGTAGCAACTATATATGGACGACAAATGCACACATGCAATGAGTCATGTGTCATTTTGTTAACAACACACGTGGTTATAACACACACGAGTACAAGTGTTAAAGGAAAAACCACTAGAACCTTGTTGTTCTTCAGATTATGTTAGTCTTCTTTGAAAATCACTGAACATCCATCACTAAAACACTAGTTTGGATTCTTATCGCAGTAATGTCCTTTGCAACACAAATAAGGTGGTCCAGCAGTTAGTTGCTTTTCTCTCGTTAGTCTTACTTCTTCAACCATCACCGAACCCTGTTCTTCACTCTCACTGTTGAAGAATTTGCAGAAAAATCAAGTAAGTGATGTTTCTAACTTTCTGAGTTATGTGAATGATTTGGATGATGTATTAGTGTTGGAAAATAAACACATGCATGAGTTATATAAGCTGAGTCGGTTCGGTGAAAAATGAGGATGAGTTGAGTTGATAATATTATACGGTGGGAGTGTAATATCAGTGAAGTAGGTCAAAGTAGAAAATGAGGTGGGTGAGAAGAATAGTTTTGGTGATGTTATGGATGTGTTAAATGAAGTTAAAGCATAGAGGAAAATGAGAATGGAAAATACGTAGTAGTGAGAGAAAGCTTGTGTAAGGCATCGATTTTTAGTGTTTAAATATAGATTTGTTTTGTTTGAGTTGTGATGA
>JAOTBA010000002.1:29702329-29717049 GCA_025629845.1 Erythroxylum squamatum | reverse complement strand
ACTGCAATCCTTGGTATAAATTATTTTTGACCGGTTTCCAAGGATCGATCTTAGGATCGAACGACGAGCCGCGATCAGGCATGCTTTCTTTTTCCGATCCAACACCTTTGACATGTAAACAAAGAGTAATCGAAAACAAAATAACGAAACCCATAAGCTTTCAAGGCTATAGAGAGTTTGGTGAACCAACATTGAGTGGCTTGTCGAAACCCATACAAAGATTTGTGAATTTTGCAAACCATACCAGGAAGTTGTACCTTAAAGTTAGGTGACATCTTCATATATAATTCCTCTTCAAGATCACCACATAGAAAAGCATTGTGAACATCCATGTGGTGTAACTCCTATTGCTCTGCAACCGTAATGCTAAGAAGAGTCGTACTATAGCCATTTTAGCCATAAGAGAAAATGTCTTTGTGTAGTCAATTCCTTCAATATAATGATTTTCAAATATCACCAATCGAGCCTTATGTCGCTCCACTGTAACATCTGAGTTATATTTGGTTTTATAGACCCATTTGCAACTGAAGTTCTTTTTCTTGGGAGGTAGCAATTCAACTACCCATGTACCATAATTTTCCAATGCTTGAATTTTGCTCTGCATTGCTTCCCTCCATTTTTCATGTTTGACCGCTTTAGCAAAGGATACAGACTCACTTTTTCTGTAATAGTTGTAAGAAAAATTTTGTGTTGCAAAGAAAATCTGTTACAATTCTCATAGTGTGCCCTAAGATAGGACATACCCGAGGTATGCTATGAACCAAGTGTACTTGAGGATAGGCTCAACTTTTGCATGGTGTTTATGACATAGTCTTGTAAAATAACATATGGCTCTTTTTTCGGTGTCCACGACCTAGCTGTGGTGTCACATTTTGCTCATTGCTCTCGGCTTGAATTGGTGTCAACTTCTTATGTTGGCCATTTTCCTCATAATGAGGTAGGGTAGGAGTGTTATTTATTTCAGTTTCTCTTGATCTTGCACTCGCACCCTCCCCCAAGTTTTCATTTACAACATTTGTGCCGCCCTCACGTTATTTTCCTCATTTAAGACTCCTTCATTCACCTCATTTATTTTTAATGCCCTCTATAGGACCCACAAAATCATCGTCAGTAGCATAACTTAAATGACTCTCTTTCCTAGAAAAATCATTACTTGCACTCATATTATTGGAAGTGAAAGGAAATTCCCCTTCGAAGAAATCTACATCTTTGGACACAAAAAATAATGTTCTCTCAAGGTCATATAATTTCCACCCCTTCTTCCCATTTGGGTACTTAACAAAAACACATCTTCAACTTTTACTAACAAATTTATCCCCTTTCCTTCCTTGATTATAAGCATAACATAAGCACCCAAAAACACGTAAGTGATCATAAGATGGTGGTTTTTCATACAATACTTTATAATGGGGTTTTCCCATTTAAAACTATTGAAGGAGTACAATTAATGGGATATCTCGCCACCAAGACACATTCGCCCCAAAAATTAATAGCAAGATGCCCTTAAAATCGTAAAGCATGAGTGACATTTAGGATATGTCGATGTTTCCTTTCTACTTTACCATTTTTCTTTGGGGTTCCCATGCATATAGTTTGAAAAACTATGTCATTTCAAGAAAGTGGTATTCCATGCAAGTGAATTCTATTCCATTATCACTTTTAACCATTTTTACCCATTTTCCAAGTTGTCTCACAATCAAGGCAAAGAAGTTCAACATGGTTCAGTAAACTTTTGTTTTATCAATCAATAAAACTATCCAAGCACCATAGGAAAAATCATCTACTATAGTCAAAAAAATATGATGTGTCATAAGAAGACAGAGTTTTATTTGATCCCCAAAAGTCACAGTGAATGAGTTTAAAAGCATCTGAAGCTTTGTAAACATAGTTAGGAAATTTGTCTCTTGTCTATTTAGCTCGATGACAAATATCGCATGCTTTATTTAATTTATCACTAGTTTTACTAAAACTAACTTGAGGTTCCAACTTGATTATTTTTTGGTGATGGATGACCCAATCTCTTATGCCAGAGGTCCAACGAATTCACACCTTCGGTCTTGAACACGTTTGCACGTGGAACATTCTGGAAGTAATAGAACTCATCTCATTGTTCACTCGATCCAATAAACATCCTCGAAGTACGATCCTACACAACACACAAATTTTGGGTGAATTGAACAGTACAATTTACTTCATCTATAAGTTATGACGCATAAATTAAATTGCATCTTAAACTGGTAACATATAAAACATTTTCAAGTTTTAAATTATCATCAAGGGTCACATATCCTTCTTTGGTTGTCGTGGCTAACTTTCCATCAGGTAGCCCCATCGGGCATCCTTTCACTTCTTACACATCACATAACAATTCCAAGCATCTTATCACATGATTTGATGCCCTTGTGTCGATGATCCAAGGAACATTTAGAGCTTACCTATAATTCTTTCGGTGTCATTGACTTTGTGATTATTTAGTAACTCAAGAAAGGTTTTCCACTGATTGTTGTTGAGTTCTACAAGTCCTATTTTGACTGCTTTAGTCAAGTGCACTACTGCACTACTCGTGTTAGTCGGTGCAGTTTGGGTGGCGTTCACTCTTAATTGACTTCGTCTGCGTCCTATGCCATATCTTTGGACATGTTGCTGAACTTTTCCATGTCCTGTTTCTTTGCCTTTGCCTCTGGGACGATCACCCCACTAGTCAAGATAGCCAATGAGATGAAAACAGTTTGTTGCTTGTGCCCATCCCTGTTACAGTGAGAGCAGGCCATTGATTTATCCTTTTGTTAAGCACTTCCTCTAACTTGGTTTCTGGTTTGGACAAAAAAAACCCACTACTTCTCCTCTTACTTCCTTAGCTCAAGTTATGGTTCTCATCCTTTTTTCCTCAACAAGGGTTGAATATATCCTGTTTAAAGAGGGTAAAGGGTCCATCACTAATAAACTTGAGCAAACCGTGTCGTATGTCACATCATTTAACCCCATAAGAAATTGGTGCACCCGTTCTTCTTTTCGTCTCTTCTTCAACTGGGCTGCAATATCACTCTTACATCCTCCATAATTACATGATGGGAGTTGTTCATAATTTGTCAATTCTTCTCACAAAGTCTTCATCTTCCCCTAATAGGCTACCACGGCTAGACCACGTTGCCTACAATTTACCAATTTAGATTTGAGTTACTAAATTCATGGCCCATTCACAACTGAAAATCATTCCTTAATGACCTCCCATAAGTCTTTTATATTCTCCATATGATTTATGGTAAAGTTTAGGGTAGGTT
This sequence comes from Erythroxylum squamatum, assembly GCA_025629845.1. Classification (NCBI taxonomy): domain Eukaryota; kingdom Viridiplantae; phylum Streptophyta; class Magnoliopsida; order Malpighiales; family Erythroxylaceae; genus Erythroxylum; species Erythroxylum squamatum. The sequence continues at coordinate 29,713,768 of JAOTBA010000002.1, read as the reverse complement.
CGATCGCATTGTGAATCCATGAAACAAACATGGATTGCACTGTCCACCAGTCCTCCAATTTTGTTCCTCCTTCAACAGATTGTTGAATAGTTCCATCAACAAACCTCCACTTTCGACTAGCCCTCAATAAAGTTCGTATTGCATAAGCCCATTCCTCATAATTTTCACTATGCAATTGCACTTGTGTGATGACGTTCCAGGATTATCACTTGAGGTTAAATCATATGGTGAGTCTGTTTTCTTAGTATGTTCTTTCTGTTTGTTTTCATCTCCCATGGCTTACGCCAAAATCAATACCAGTATTTTTTTAGGGTAGTTTTCTTTATCCAAGTGCTTATGGCTCTGATACCATATTGCGCAGGGTATAGAATTAGTTTTTCAGTTCTTTCTCATTGCCAGTAAAACACTATATATACAAGAGTTACATCCTAAAACCAACACCTATAAAAACTCCTAAATCTTATCATTTCCAAAACATCCTAATTACAATAAAGAAAAGATATAGAACATATTTACAAGATAATACAAAATATTTATAGAATCTCAAAATACTCGATGATCAGTTGGGTCAATGCACTTATCGAGGAGAAGCCTCTCGCTCCCATAATTCATATAGCTCCTGTCAATTGCTTTTTTTCGTAAGAAAGGGTAACTATTTATCAAAATTTTGACTATAAAAAATGATGGGATTTTTTATGATCTCTATCAAACTTCCAACTCGGATGAAAAATAAACTTTCAATATAATATCCCCTTTATTACTGATAGTTGCAGGAAATTTCATCCAAAAAATAGTTGTTTCTTTGTGTAGGAGAAAAGTTATGAAAACTTAAAAAAATGAATAAGTTGTACTCATGGCTTCTCATTACTAAGGACTTCTTGGCCTATTGCTTTTTTTTTGTGGAAACAGAGGAATCCGCAGCCGCTATCCTTTGGATGCGCACTGGGTAAACCTTCGGATTGACGCAATAGCCTGCAAATCATGCCAACCGGGTACTCCGTACTAAGCAAGCCCTGTACAACAGGCTCGATCGAGAGAGTGTAGGTAGGAAGATTCGAACACATGACCTTTTGACCCTATGCTTCCTTACTCCACCAACTCGATCACCCCCTTGGGGGCAGCCTATTGCTTTCACTAACGTAATGTTAGTACTTGAACAAAACTTTTAACAAAAATAATAATAATAATAATAATAACTTTTAGTACATTTGTAAAGAGTAAATATTCTAAATAGTTTTCGAGTAAAATTTAAATTATGGTAAATAAAGAGGACTACAAAATCACAGCTTAGTGATTACTTAATTTTTAAGTGATGTGATAATATTTGATTGGTTGTTTTAAGTTTGATTTATGAATCTGGACGAAGGATACTCCCTCATAAATAAAATCGATTGATCTACTTAAGTGAAAGTGCTAGTCGAAATGTGAATACCCTTAACTCTTTGAAAGAAGAAAATCTTACTATCACCTAAATTTCTATTAGCACTCATTCAACAAATAAATGTGGATAGGCGGTATCTAAATAATTCCATCATAACAAGGTAATGGTGTGACGCGTCTTTCTCCTTACATAGATTTACAAATGCAAAGAACACTTTGAAAACAATAAGGATATTGTCGTCATGAACATGTTAGAATGTCCAGCATTATTCTTAAAACAAGCTAAATCACCAGGGTGTTTTCTACTAGTGTAAGCCCAATTTAACATGTAAAGAGGGGAGAAAATGCAAGACTAAACCTAGTGTTTTTATTCAGAGTTAAGAAATGAATCTTTTATGCATGTGTATAACTTGAGAAATTTGTATTCTTTTAATATTGTGAAACATTCCTGTTTTAGGCAATTTCTATATTTATTTCACTTTATTCATATTTTCATTCTAAATTTGGTGAATAATATTAAAAAGGAATTATTGACAAGAAGTTTGGTATTTATCATTATAGTTAAAAACCTAAATCTGATTTGATTTCGTGTATAGTTTCATATTCTTTGAAAAAATTATGTGTTAGGGATGGCAATGAACCGACCCGATTTTTTTTAAGTTTTAAAAAACAATGTCGTTTTTAACAAAATGACATCCTTTTATTTCTCTTAATTGAGCTGGATCAGTAGTCCTGACCTATGATCTGGTCAATCTAAGCTTGATTCGTTGACTTCAAGGCTAGCCAGGTCCGGGTTGGATTGCCATACCTATTCTATGTAAATTACTTAACAAGAGGTGAATATCTTACATGGCAATGCCTGTCATCACCTTCTGTGTTCAAATTAGCTCCACTTGAATGTCAAGTTTTCCGTCCACATTCATGAAATGAGGACAAATATATACATATATTGGGTAGGCAAAGAAGTATCGATAAAAGATTTGTCCTTTTTTGCGGACTTTCTAAAGCTTTGCACTCCCATGGACATTGACATGACACGAGAGTGTTAGTGTGTGTGTGTTTTTTTTCCCTTGTTGGTCCTTCGGAGATCAAGGATCCTAATTACTACCAAGGACGTGTTTTAAAAAATAGTAAACGAAATTCTACTCGTACCCCAAGCCGAAAATGGAAGTTCTACAAGAAAAGTTGTGTTTCCTTATATTGTGTATCGAAAATATAAAGTTACTCCCTTTACAAACTAATAGGATTCGCTAGGTGATAGAAGTGAATGTGCTTTTATGAGCCTAAACCCCTACGATATCTTACATTAATATTACATCTAACCAAATACGCCACCATTCTTGGATATGGGAAAAATAAAATGAAAATATAATATACAAAACTGGGGCCTTAACTATCCTCAACACGGAATTGCGAGACGTTTTGAAGTCACAATATACAGGGTTTCAGATACGTACATGATAAATACACTTATATTCCACTCATCAAAGGCAATAAGACTATGTAGTTGTAACACAAAGAAAGAGTAGGAGCGTGCAGACATTTTATCTTATGGCCATTGTCGCACCCTTGACCATGGGTTAACCAATTGACTATCCAGCTTAGCAACACAGGAACTGACATAATTTTTATTCTGAACTAGAAAGTATGTCTTATTCTGTTTCCTGTTTGGAGGATCTGTCTCGAGGTTCAGGAGGAAGTGATGACAAAATGCTGTTTTTACGATCTTTAAAGATCTTACCTAAACTGTGAGGCGAAAAGCGTATGTTGGGTGAATGTCGTAAATGTGGCTTGTAAAGTATAGTTGATCTAACAAACCGTTGGATGCAATAAATGTTCAGATATTTTTGCGAGTGGCAATACATTTACATGTTTAAGTCACGGAAAACTAACGAGCAATTTGCAAAAGAGCATTCCATACAACCACGCAAATCAAGATTGATACATCATTTTCCTGCCTGCCTTTCTTTTCTTCATTGAAGAAGCTTTGACCCGTGAAAATATCCCACTTGCTTCCTCAAATTTTATAATAGTTTTGAGGACAAACCAAGAGGGTAGAAGTACTTTGAGCCCTTTCCATGGATAGAAATGAAGATGGCAGCTTGTTAATGGAACCATGTTGGTCGTGCACTATTTGATTTTCTTTTCTTACAAGGTAAAGAATAATATCAACTAGATGTTGACACCATTGTAACAAGAAGGATAAGAAATCTTTAGCCTGCTGGAGAATGATGAACATAACCATGTAATAATGCAAATCAAAATCAAGGAAACAACTTTATGGTTTGAGCATATCATATATAATTAGTGTTAAAGGAGGTGCAGTAGCTTGAATAGGCAGAGATTATAGGAAAGAAAACAAAATAGTGTTACATAAGATATCAGAACTGTCTTCTTTCCTTGAAACTTTTAGTATTGATAGGAAATTGAATAAGCGCCCAGAAAAAAAAAAAGAAACACAAAAAAATCATGAAGTTGACATAGTAGTGGATAGAGATGAATCAGATGTTGAACAAAAGAGGCAATTGCAAATGATGATATAACCAAAAAGAATGTCAAGACAAATTCATAGCATTTTAAAACAGCTACCTCAATGGATAAGAACCGAAGTTCAGCATCTGTACATGTATATTTGGTGAAAGGAAAAACCTACCTCAATGGATGCCGACTAATCTACTGCATGCAACATTAAGGACTGCAAGCTAAGAGGCTCAAAAACAAACCCTTGTAATCACAATTTACCCAGTCCACTACAAAAGCGACATACAGTGACAGGTTCATGGAAGTTTAGGTTTAAGCATGAGTAAGCGATCGGAATTTGCAGGGCCAAGCTTAGGGATCCAATTAAGACGTCCTTTCTTAGGATCTATGCTAGTTAAGTTTTGCATCAAATTCAGAGTCCCATCATGACCAACAGAAGATTCAAATTGCTCCAAAATCTTCACGATCTGCCAAAATTCAGGTCTCTTCTCTGGTTGCAAGGACCAGCATTGCTCAATCAATATTCTCATGGCCGTAGGACAACCCACAGGGATAACGGGCCTCAAATTCTGTAACTCATTCCAATTTTCTAATATCAGAACTTGTTTGCAAGAGGAATATTTTATAATGCAAAGCAAAAAACGAGAGTAAACAACATAAAGATGGAGAAAGCAACAGCAAGAGAACAAAATATAACACAATGGCATAGCAGAGGATCTCTCCACCATGTAGAAACAGTATGTATTGAGATCAATTAATTTGCTCTGATTCAGAGAAATCTGAGATGGAATGAAACCAAACAGACAATGGGACAAGGGAGTTGCCCAAAAGTAGGCACTGCTTCCAAATAATATTAGGTGCTATTAGGTACTTTGGGTCAAGTACCCCTGTAATGTACTCCAAATTTTCACTTAGTGGTCCCTTTTTCTACATCAAATAAGGAGAAGAAAATCTACCAGATGAAAATCCCCAGCCAAGCAACAATGGTGACAGTGGATGAATTGTAAGTGCCATACCTTATTTACTACTGCAAAAGCAGCTTGGATGGGGTTCATATCTTCATAGGGAATTGTTCCAGCAACCATTTCCCATAAGATGAGACCGAAACTGTACACATCAACTTTTCTTCCATAAGACTTCTTTTTAATCATCTCGGGTGCCATCCATCTATATGTACCCGGATCATCAGCCAGCAAATCACAATATGCCTCATCACAAGCTATGCCAAAGTCAGCAATCTTCAGGTTAAACTCCTCACTGATAAGAACATTTTCTGGTTTGAGATCCCGATGAATGACACCATGAGAATGAATGTATTCCATTCCTCGAGCAATGTCCAATGCCATAGCAGTTAGTTTCCGTAAAGGAAGAGACTTATCCTGAAGCTTGTGCAAGTATGCCCTCAATGAACCTTCTGATAAATATTCAGTTATGACACAGTACACTGGTGAGTTTTTGCATGCTGCTACGAACTGTTTCAGCAAATTAAAGTATGGTTTTAATAAATGGTTTTAAGAAAGTGTGAGTCAGTTTCAAAACTTATTCAAAATCATTGTTCCAAACTTCCAGACACAATCAAGAATTTAAATCTATGATTCAAATCAACAGCTAAATGAAACATAGTAATCAAACACAGGAAACAAATACTAGTTGCACCATTTCTCTAAGCAGCAAAACACAAGGGAGGCAATAAAAGGCTTCTCTATTCAGAATATATAATGCAAGTTCATATCAATACATCCAGGGCGGAAATGGGAAATCATTTTTTCACCTTTATGACATTTGGATGATGCAATCGAGACAAAAGTGCAACTTCTCTATTGAATTGTTTCTCTAATCGAGCTGCTAAGATTCCACTTTCATCATCATCTGGTACCCTGATAATTTTTACCGCAACAGGTTCATCCTTGTAGACTCCATGGTACAGCCTACTATTAGCTCCATGAGCAAATCTAAGCCCAATAAACAGTTTAGACATGTCAACAGTCCATTCATCAGCTGTTTCCACAGCATTAACTTTTCCTCCACCATGGTCAAAATACTTTGTCCAAGCTGAATCCTTCTTGCTCCTTGATTTTTTATGAGCCTTTGTCGAGGCAAAGTGCCTAAGTGGGCTTGTATTTGAAGAAGATTTTCCTGACCTAGTTTCATGAGGTTCCTTGCGGAAAAACTTTCCAACAAGTCCTCTGTCATGATCTTTTCTAGGAGGATTTGGCGTTGAGAATCTCATCCTATCAGACCTTGCCTCTTTAAAAGTATCAGAAAGAGCTGTTTGAGGTAATGGGGACAAAGACCTCTGCGTATAGGTGATGGCATTTCGCTGAATCTGAGAAATTGCAGGAGTTGAAAATTTCTGACTGGAAGCTGCTGTTTCTGAAGCATGCCTTGATTTTGACGCTGAAATTTTCTCAGATTGAGTGCTTAAAGGAAAAGCGTCCAATTTTGACGGGTCCAAGCGATAGAAAACGGTGCGAGAGAAATTTGTCCTCCATATCCAAGATGTAGCCTCTTCTCCCATGTATTGACTCTGTTCTCCGTCCCCAACAAATCTGATCCTTGAAACCCAAACAACCTTATCCACTAAATTCCCCAACCTTTACCTTCTTCTTCTTCTCTAACTGAGCAGAAGAAGAAGGGCTGATATTCAAAACCTGACTTTAAAGAGCTGAAGAGAGTGATTTCCTCCAAGCCATTAACAAATTGTGGTCAAAGATTCAAAATTTGAATCCAAAGACCATTCAAACCCATCAAGAGAAATCAAGAAAAAGACTATGGCACAAATTACTCTGATCTTCATTTGAACCAAAATCCGATGACTCTCAGTAGAAATGATAAGATTAACCTTCTTGTCCTTCTGGCTTCAAAGTCAAAATGGCACCTCCCGTAAAAGCCTGGAAAATCCCACGCAGGTTTAAGCCACCCCAGTCGCCGTTAAACAAATCAATGATTAAAGAACTGACATTGAAAGAAGAAAAGAAAATATAAAGACGATACTAGATTATGGTTGGAACTTGGAACAAAGAACGCCTACAATGGTATCCATATTAAACACGGGAAACAAATCAAACCATTGGATCAACACAATTATAAACCCAAAATAACAATAAAAAATAATGCAAACTTTAAAGCATTACTTACAAATTGAAGAGCAAAAACATAACTTTCCAGGAACGGTGACATCAACCCATTGAAAAAGTCATGTTCTTAAAAGGCCCTAGCGCAGTGGGAGAAGAAAAATTGGCGTAGAAAAGACTTACATGCGTATTATGAACTTTGTTCGATTCCCGTGGACCCGTTCCAAGGTGGAGGGAGGCGTGTGGGACCCAGGTGAGAGATGATTAGTATGCGAATGGGCCCACGGGAGGCGAGCTGTGGGAGAGAAACAACTACAGAGAAAGAAGGAAAGATGTGCTACGGCTCTGGGATTTCTTATATCGTTAGCAATCCAACTGTCACTTTCGGGAAGATAGGTAGAGATAACGGCGGCTGCGGAGCTTAAGACAAGTCTACGTTGGGTTTGGTACGGTTCGCCCGGGTACATATTATATCTTTTTTAGTTTGTTCTGTACGACGGTCTGTCGTGGCATTTTCTAAGATACTTCCAAAGGTGTAGTGTTAAAATAACTTTGAAATACTTTTAATTGATAAAGAAAATACATCATGTTTGCACAGGTAAAAAATCTAATTTATCCTTTAACTTTTCACAAAAAGTTTAAGAAAACTTGTTAACATAATTAAAATAGAATAATTTATATTCAAAAGACCATCACATCTATCCTTGCTATGTTAGGACACATAATGTGTCACAAGAGCTCATATCTTGACATGATTGTTGATGTACAATATAGTTATTAATTTTAATTTTTCTAAAAGAATTTATTTATTAGAAAATAGAAAAACAAAGTTCTTTTCCTCTTATTTCCCCCTAATTATCCCTACATTTGAAATATCTAATTTTCATAAAATCCTTGATACCCAAGCAGTGATCTTCGTTCTTCTTCTTTATCTTTGATTATTTCTTCGTTCTTCTTTCTTATTTTTGCTAATTTTCACAATTGTTTTTGTTTCTTCATCTTCCAATCGTGATTTATTTACGATTTTAAGTATTGTGATTTAAAATTAGTTTTTGTTGCAATACCATTTACAAGATCATCTTTAATATTCTTGCTTTTATGCTTAAAGCTATCCTTTGTCATTATATCAATCTTTCACAAGGTGCATTTATCAAAGAAAGACAAATATGAAACAACTTCTTTATTGCTCAAGAGTTTTTTAACAACTATAGTAAGAAAAAAAAACTCAAACAAAAGTTGTGCAATCAAGATTGATTTTTACAAGGCCTTTGACTATATTAATCGAAGTTTCATCTATAGACTTTATCAACTTTAGACTTTTCAATAAGATTTACAAATTGAAGTGAACATGCATGTAAGGTCTCAAATTATATCCTAGTTAGAATGTTACATGTTCATGAAAGTATATATATGATAGGTGTTAAAAATTGTGAGATGATTGAGAATTTCATAAGACTTGAATTTTGGTTTAATGGATCATATTTAGTGTTTTGAAATTAATTGATATCATTAGAGAATTGAGGTATTAAAATGTATATTTGGACCGGGAAAATTGTCAAGTGACAAGATAAGTTGGTACATGAAAATTGGAATGACTAAGCCTATGAGTTAGTAACATTTGACATAGTTGATGCATTGACAAATGACATAGTTAATAAATTGACAAGTGGCAGCAATAAGTGTGTGACAAATGGTTTAATATATTGGTGACATTTGGCAGCTCTAATGTGGGACAAATGAAGAACATGCATGGTGATATATATTGTTACAACGTGATGACACATAGCAATGGATGGGGCAAGTTTTTGCTAAAGTAATTGTTTTGCTCATTCTTCACTATTTTGCACTGTCTCACCACCGAAACTCTCTCATTTCCTCTCAACTTTTGGAGCTTTTGGGATCATTTTCTCTTGGAATTCTTGTAAGTTACTGCATCAAGAAAGCTACTTTATATTACCTTTTATGCTGTTATCATCTTAGTGTTAAGATCATCTTATATCTACCTAGATTTCGGAAGTATTTTTATTGCATGAAGGGCTGGTTTGGTTAGTTCTTTGAAGAAGGAACTTGAAGGTAATTAGGTAAGGGAATTATAAACTTGATAGTATGTATTAATACAAGTTTTTATGATAATTGAATAGGCATGAAATATGTGTTAATACGATGATAAATGAATCCTGAAAAAATGATCCTTGTATGATAACTTCTGGTTTGGTTTTGATGTGTGGAAGATATTGATTTGTAAGTTACTTAATGAATGATTTTTGAATTGGTTTGGATATGAATTTGATGAGGTATTGAAGCATGAATAAGGTAGAATTGAAGAGAAATTTATGGTCTTTGGTGAAGGTGTGTTGAATGGAAATGAAGAAGTCAAGTTTTGGAAACAAATTGGAGAGTGTAGGTCTCATCCCACGATCGTGGCATTTATAAGGCTTATTCCCACAGTCATAGGAAGTACTTAGGAAGGAAAAAAGATTGGTTTTGGGCAATTATTGGACCATATAAGGTTAAGGTACTTTATAATGGTTTAATTGGACTTAATTAAGGTGTAAAATGAACTTAGTTTGATGTGGAATAACTTTATTAAAGGTTGCATAAGATTTGAATTTTTAATTTAAGTAATAACTTAAGGAAGGTTTCATTAGATAATAAAGTATCTAATTTTGGAACTCATAAGTTGTTAAACGAATGAAGTTTATTTATGAATGCTAATGTGATTTAAAGAACAAGAGTAATGTGTTAGTTATAAATGTTTGTGAGTTGGGAACTTGTGTGAATGCATGTAAAGTGTAAATACCTAATGCATTCATTGGTACATTATTACAAATGCTTATGTGTATAAGGTATGATAAGTAATTTGTTCTAGTGAGAATGAATGAGTTCAATTTAGGCACAAGGAAATGAATTCATACTTATGCATTATTTCACTGTCATGTGATTATGATATTGTGATAATTTTGGATCATCAATTGTCTGAGGAGTTTGATAATTGGGATCGTATTGGAAGTGCTTTCTAATTGTGTGAATATATATAATGTGTGATGACTCAATACATCTATTGATGCTTTAATGCATATGTTTGTATTTATAAGGCATGTTAAGTTTGACCAAAAGAATAAGGTCATATGTTATGCATTACATCATTTACATTAAATTTTGAAATCTGAAATGGATTATTTTAAAAACTGCCAAGTCCTAGTCGTGGGTAAATAGGCATGCCTAGAAGGGTTTGTAGATGCTCCTGTGACTTGACACTAAAATGTCTCCTGATTATTGACACTACGGTATCCCCTGATTATAGACACTACGGTGTCCCCTCATTTAGAGAAATTAGTCTCTTCTATTTCATATACCAATCATGATATCTTTTGTTCTGATCCCGTTACCCACTTCTATAAAAAGGATTAGCAGTCTAACTTGTTTGGTATTTTGATACATGTTCAGTTTTGATAAAAAAAAGTTATGTTTTGATACAAAACAAGTTCTGTTTTAATAAGAGATAAGCTCTGATTTGATACAAAACAAGTTCTATTATGATATAAGTCATATTTTGATCTAAAAGGATTATACCTTATTCTGATATTCAATTCTGATATTTGTGCATTCTGTTATGATATTTATGAGTTTTGTTCTGATGCAAGAATGTTCTATATTGAATGATGAATCATATTCTATTATGAGACATAATGTTTGGATTACTCTGTGTTATGAACAATTAAAGATTATTGTTATATGATTTAAATCTGTATATATGAATGTTAGATGACTGTTAGAAACAGTCGCCATTAAAAACAGTTGCCATTATGCATTATGTTTAGTTATTTCCCACTAAGCTATATGCTTAGCACGGTGGTTTTGCCTCCGTGTAGGTTCTAATAAGAAGGTTTAAAGACAGGGACAAAGACAACCATTGTGGCCAAGAAGAATGTCTTTTGTTTTGAAAGATGTATATTTGAGTTTTTAAGTTGTATATGACAATTTGAGACATTTTGTATTTTGTTTAATGGTTTGTAATAACCTTATTACAGGATAGATTATGTTTAAGGAATATATTTTGATAACTGCATTATATATGAAGTACATTATGGTTTGTTTACAACAATATTTAATGATATGTAATGTATGTTTGCTGAAATGCATGTAAGGAATATTTGGCATGATTTGGATTGTTTCAGTTCTATTTTCTACGACACTTACATGTCCTCCTAAGGGGTATGTGGGTGTTACAATGCATCTCATTAGTCTCTTATAACATCTCACTGAATGTTAAGCTTACTGAACTCATCAAGGGAGCAAAGGGACTAAAGTAAGGTGACTCTTTATCTCTTTACCTGTTCTGTTGGACCCCCGCCCTTGAGAGCTACATGCCGACGTCCTATGTGACATCTAGGCACGCATACTGTTGGACCCCGATCTTTAAGTGGAATTTTGAAATATTAAATGTATGAAATGAGTATTTTTGGTATATGTATTGTGTTATAGATGAATTTGTGCTTTAAGA
>JAOTBA010000002.1:29650787-29667625 GCA_025629845.1 Erythroxylum squamatum | reverse complement strand
ATTCCTATTGGATGAGAATTTGGATATTATGAGATCATATGAGGTTAGAAAAGAGATGACAAGAAATTAAGTTATGACATAGAGTAACCAAGTGTTATTGAGATGTGTGCTTATGAAAGGGGTAAAGATTGAAAGGAGAATTTAGAATGCTCATGTACAAATGAAGTGTCAATCTAAGTTCAATTGGACACACATAAATTATGAAATGGGAATGAGCTTAATATGTGATTTGGAACATATACCTGGGATTGTCATTGAATATGGATTGTACATAGCCCATATAACTATTTGGACATAACTACGTTTATAACGGGTGTGAATTATGTATTGCATAAATTGTGATGTGCAGGTTAAACATCTGCATACAGGCATATCCAGAATTTGGAAGCAACTGCTATTTTGGAGCATATTGTGAGTAGACCGAGATGGTCTCACTTTATTGCTTGTTATTTGAATTGTGCATTAATTGACTACTGAATTCTTATGTGAATGTGACTGATTGTGTTGGTTTCCGGACAGAAAGTCCGATGAATGTGATATATGAATGAAATATTGAAGTGCTCACTGAATGTGAATTGGATGAACTAAGTGTACGTAATTGAATTGTTAAACATATTCTGAAAGTGCATTTGCATGTAAATGAAAAGTGATACTCAACTCTAATGTTAAATGCCGGACTACGGTCCGATGACATATGAAAGTGAGTGAATGGGAACATACAAAGGTGATTGACGCATTCCATTGCATAAATGCATGAAATATAATGGCAGTTGTGACCAGATGAGCCAACGATTAAAGCTTAAAGCTCAACAAGTGAAAAAGAGCCTCGAGCTCAAAAGTGATTCAGAGCCTCAGGATCAACGTTCAATGAGCCCTATATCCCCCAAGTGGATAAAGGACAGTTATTAATGAGCCCTATATGGGACAGTTTAGGCACTCGGTCACAACAAAGTAACAAATGGAAAGTGAGTCTTATGTGTATTGCATATGCATAATATGAATGATTAAATGTATTGAATGTGAAATGTAAAATAAAGTGAGATGTGTGAATTATGTGTTATGTGATTGGGTGAGCCATCAATGATGGTCACTCACTGAGTTCGCAAAATTCACCCAAAATTTGCAAATATTTTCAGGATCAGAAAAATACCCCGTTAGGCCAACGGAAGTATGCATGCAGAATTCAAGTGAAGGTTAGAGGTCGGGATGCGTCTGCATTTGTGTTTTTCTTATTTTGTATTGAATTGTATTTTTCGCATCTTTTTGTATAACTTTGTGTCTTGAAATGATTCAAGTGTTTTGTATTTGTGAAAGGGCCCGAATGGCTATTGAAAATTGTGATAATTGAAAATGTTTATGAATGGTCGTGGGCCCAATTTAAGTATCGGTTTCCACATATATTGTGTTGTGATTTCAAAAAAAAGGTATTCTGATTTCTGACTGATTGAGTGCTCTAGCACACCACCCCCGCGGGGCATGGACTCAGATATCACCATCGATGTCGGGTTCGGGTCATTGCGAGAATGGGGTGTTACAATATCTATCTGCCAAACTCGCGCAATTGTTTCCATAAAACCCTCAACTCGGAGTAAACCATTAAAGAAACGGAAAGGGGCCCCAGATCTAGGTTTAGTATACGGGTGCTGAATGAGAATGGGAGCATGATCCGAAAGCCCTGGTTCGCCAAACACAGCTAAATCAAGCGGGAAAGAATCAAGCCATTGTTGATTTACCAAAGCACGATCAAGCTTCTTTCGAATAAACATGTTCCCTTTTTGTTTATTCTCCCACGTGTACCATCTATCCCCACCTCTGAGATCAACCAACTCAGTGTGACGAAATAGATGTTAAAGGTCTCCGCCTACTCCTCCATGAAAAACACACCACCCTCAACTTCCGTCGAGTTAAGACAACAATTAAAATCTCCAGCTACCAACCATGGACCTTGCAATCCACCCTAAAATTTTGTCAATTCTGACCACAACTCAGCTCTTTGGAAAGCAAAATTGGATACATATACTAAAGTGACCACAAATTTACCCTTTCCAAGCATAGTACATTACAGATGCATAAACTGTACCCCCATCTTAATTACTTGAACTTCCACCTTATCCGCATTAAACCAGCATAGGATCCTCCGTTATAATGATAATCAAGATTAGAAATGAGCCTCCACTGTTTCCCCAAAAATTCTAAATTCTTTCTATCAACCGAAGCTTTGATTTTAGTCTCCAAAGGACCTACTATGTAAGGATGATAGTCCGCTACTACCTGCTTGACCATCATCTTCTTCAGGGGGTGATTCAACCCCCTCGTATTCCACACTAAAAATGTCATATCAAAAAAGACACTCAGGGGTTATCACCCCTTTGTGCTTTTTCTTTTTCTTCTTGACCATCGATCTCTTATTCAGCCCAACCGTAGGCTGAGTAATCTCCCCAGCCTCTAATGGTGATCCTGCCTCTTACCCTGTATTGATGCTGGTTTCTGCGTCCTCCTTGGCTGCTCCTCCTTGCTTCGGTAACTCAAACATCACACTCCCCCCATAAGTGTTATCACTCTCTCAGGGCCTTAATTATGACGAATCATCCCCAATTCCATCTTGTTTCCCTGATCCTCCCTACCCCTGGCCTCCTTCATCAGATCTTCTTGCCATCCGGACTGAAATACACGCCCTGTAGCTACCCACTGCTTCCCCACCATATTAGGCTTCCACGGATAAGTTAAAGAGATTCTATCACTCACCAACTTACCAGTCTCACCAAGTCTCAATATGTACATCGTATCAAGTAATTCAGCATCCTTTGCCACTTCCACACAAATCTTGGCGTATTTGATTCTGTCCATGGAAGCCGTTTCCGCATCCATACATATAGGTTTCCCTAATCCATAAGCCAAATGACTTAACCCTTCTACCATCCAATACTCCATCGGAAGGACATGGAACTGTACCTAAATTGGCAACACCTTAACTGATCCCCTATCTAATCCCAGCCCAGGACTCCATTGCCTCAAAAACAAGGGCTGATCTCTGATGTGCCAAGGCCCTAACTCAAGTATTTCTCCTAAATTGGAGTTCACAGAAAACTTGAATAAGATCGACCTATCCTCCATGAGCATAGCTTTCTCAAACCCTTTTTTACTCCATTTTGCTCTCGCCCATGCATTCACCACCTGGAACGTCAGACGTTTGGTCCAAAAAAATCCAACCAAAGCATTAGACCAAGCTTTGGCACCAGCACATAACAAGTCCACCAAAGGAGACACGATTCCATCCTGCCCCACATTGGGGTAATATTTGAGTTTACTTGGAGATTTCTGGAATCCTTCCTTCTCCCTCCAAGCGCCACCCCCTGGTGCTGCAGATGCCTGGGCATCTCCCTTCACCAGCGCTACTTTAGCGCTCCTATGGCCAGTAACCAGCTCCCTCATCAGGGGGGGAGGGAGAAGGAGCTCGACAATCGGGACGGAGCTCCCATCCTGGGGAGACTCCTGCTGCCCTGAAAAAGACCCCTGGAAAAGACAAAATCACCGGATGTTTCTAGGTTGGAGTAAGGACTGCGCAGATTTTGAGAAGGGCATGAAGGTAAAAAGCAAATAGGCGAGAAATTAAAGTTGGAGAGAGGTTAAGGTGTTTAGGAAGTTTGAGAGAGAGTAACTTAATTTATTAAGCGATCATTTTCTTTCTACTAAATTATGATTAAAAATATAATTAAGAAGTAGGTAATTTGTTATTCATATCTCACCAAATTTTTAATAGAATTGACTTAAATCTTATTTTATTGTGAAAATTTAAATTTATAAAAAAATGAAAAGGGTGATTTATGTTCTTCCACTTATTTTCTTTAATTATTAAACTCATAACTTGGATCCTATACTTTACCATTAAATAAAGCTTCTAAAATGTTTTTTCTTTATCCCTTTCTTTTTGTCCTTTCTTCTATTAACTTTTTAAAGCCTTATCTCTTCATTTTTTCATGTGGTTTCTCTTAGTTCTCTCCTTCTAGTTGTCTTTACTTGCTCTCTTTTTTTCGTCTTCTCTAGGCTTAGCCTTGTTTTCTTTGTTTTCTTTTTCATGTTTACTCTTTCCTTAGAAGTTTTCTTTGAACTATTCTTATTCTTTCCTACCTTTTATCGGCTTCTTCTTTCTTTAGAGGCTACCTTCAAGTTTTCTTTGTCTCCTGGCCCTTTATAGCATTCTCTTGATTATTTCCCTTTATCCTTTTATTTTCTTTGAACTTTTCTTTTTCTTTCCTACCTTTTATCGACTTTTCCTTTTTTCAAAGGCCTCTTTGATTATTTCCCTTTATCCTTATATTTTCTTGGGAACTCCTTTCCCTCAAAAGGTTCATGATTCTTCACAGTCTTTAACTCTCCTTTCTTAATCTTTAGGTCTCAACTCCAAGCTCAGCTAGGAGATCTTATAAAGACTAAACTCCTTCATTTTCCTCTTTCATTCTTAGAGGACTCCTTGCAATTATAACTCCTAAAAGAAGACGCATGCTCCTAGTATTCTACCTTGGTTAGATTTTTTATAGGGAAAATATTTTCTTTTCTTCTAGTTCATGGGTAATTCATCATTGGAAGAGTTTGGGATTTATGAAGTAATGCTCACAAAGATAACCTTTTCTTATTCGCTTTCCACATTGATGCCTCTGCTCTAAAAATTATAGAGGTCGATCCTTTATTTTAAAAGTTATAGAGGTAGATTCCCTAGCATATTAATAGCATTCCCATCTTTCTCTAACTTTGGAAACCATGATTGACCTTGAAAAATGTCAAACAAAAACTAACTTCTTATTTAGAGCAACATATATAATGTCACTTTAGAATATTGATCTACTATAGGGTTAGGCCACTTAGCAATTTATTAGGTAGAACGATCTATATGGATAAGGCAACAATAGTTATGAGAAGAGTTGGATATGCTAGAATATGTGTTGTGAAGTATAATTATATTCTTTTATTAAGGCTTGGAAATAGTGATAAGTCAAGTAAGGACTCAATTAAAGTCTCCTACCAAAGAAGACCATTTCGTGATAGGGAAGGTAAACATATTGATAGGAGATTTAAAAGAGGATATTTTCTTGAGCTAACAGAACTTGAACCTCCTATGGACTATGACGATGATACTTTGCAAGAGAAAGTTCATAATCCTATTTCTTCCTCTCTTCCTACTTATGGTGATAAAAGCATTAATTCTAAGGAAATTATTAGTAAAACTACAATTAAGGTTAGGACTTCTTATGATCCTTTTCAACATATGTCTTCTTTTGCCCTAAAGATTTGCCCTCTCTAAACACTCTAATGAAGCTTTTGCTATCTATTTTTCCAAAGATTCTATCTTGACAAATGTTACCCCTTATTCCAAAGATGTAGCTTCTATTTTAGGCTTGAATCATTATCTTTCTCAAAAGGGTAATATCTCTTTAATGGAGGAATTTAAGGTGGATACTGGGAAAAAAATATGTTAGGAAGCATCATTTTAAAGTCTCAACTAGCCAAATTCCTTCTTAATATCTATTTTATCTTGGAATATCAGGGACATTAAATATCCTAAAAAGCAATAAGCCTTTATAGATTTGATCTTTGAAATAAAACCAATTATGATATGTTTTTAGAAAATCGAGCTTAAGGCAGACAAGTGTTATAGGATAAAGTTATTATAGAAGCATTGGTTAACTTTTACTAATAATCAATTCCTCCATTGTAGAAGGCTAGTCATTTCATATGGTCCTGTGTAGATGTCTCTCTAAACTTTTTCTCTGATCAAATTATGCATCTAGATATTTTCTAATTGAAGAGAAGACTTGACTCCTTGTTTCTTTTATCTATAAAGCTAACTTTGCTTTTCAGAGGAGTTATTTATAGAGTAAGCTTAGAGATATTCATACTTCCATTGACGTCCCATGGATCATTCTTAGGACTTTATTAATACTCTCCATATCTTTGAAGCTAATGGTAACACTTGTTTGAGGAATTGATTTTAGAGAGTTTGATAATGACATAAAGGTTACTGATATGAAATTTAAGGGTCAAATTCCATACTTGGAGCAATAAGCAACATAGGAGTTGCCATATAAAGAAGAAACTATAAATGGCTTTGATCAATAAGGAGTGGTTGCAAAAGTTTCTAGGAAGTAACATAATTTTTGGGAATACTTTTTCTCTAATCACAGTCTATTAATTATTCAATCTCTAGCCAGACTAGAGAAACTCCATTGCTCTTTAACAACTTATTAACTAAGGTTGAGATATTTGAAGAATCTTTAATAAACAATTCATCCTATAAATTCATAGCTATAAAGCATATATTTGTATGAAGAAACTGACAATGGTGAAGAAAGAGCTTAAATCCCTTAATCAAATTTAACTGAGTAACGCTCAAAGGGTTATTACTGAAGCTAGAATTCATCTCAATCAAGTTCAAAAGGTTCTTAATTCATGCCCAGGTGACACTACTTTGTTAAGGAAAGAGAGAATAGCCCTTGAGTGCTTATATTAAAGTTATGAAGATTCATAATTCTTACTAAGGCAAAGATCTAGAGTCCTATAGTTTATGAGGAAAAAAATTCGAAAATTTTTTATGGATCTATTAATGCAAGGAAAAACTCCAATAGGATCACTTTCCTATCAAAGCAATACAGAGGAATTGCACTTTCCCAAGATAATATAATGCAAGAGATCCTTGATTACATCTAAAACTCTTTAGAATTGCAAGCTATTTATTTTCCATATGTTCATATTCTCCGATCCTTTTTTACTAACCATTTGTCTATTGAGGAAGTTGTCAACTCATAAAAACCTTTCAATAAATATGAGGTGGAGAAGGTAGTTTTGACCTTAACCTAGTAAGTCTCCAGTCCTTGATGGACTTAACGTCCTTTTCTTTCAAAGTCTTCGTCTTTTATTAAAAGAATGGTTATAGATGCAATATTGAAATTCTTTGAAAAGAAGATCATGTTTAAAAATGTCAACAAAGCCTTTATAACCTTCATTCCCAAGATTCCCAATCCTGTTTTCATTATAGACTTCAAACCTATTGTAACACCTTATATTATATTATCACCAAGTTACCTACTTTAAGACTAAAACTATCCTTTACCTCTAATTAATAAGCCACAAGGAGCTTTTTATATACACGTTTTTAAAAACATATTATTGTCTTAAGAACTTTTCAAAAGCTATAGTGGGAAGAATTCTCTTAAAATTGTGTCATTAAAAGTGGACATTCGAATTTTGATTTAATTAGCCATGATTTCATTATACAAATGTTAGGGCCATTTAGTTTCCCTAAATATTTTATGCAATAGATTGATTAACATTTCTCCACAACTTATTATAGTGTTTTGGTTAATAGTGAACCAAAAAAATTATTTAAAGGAGGAAAAGATTTAAGAAAAAAGAAACCTTTTATCTCACTTTTTGTCTATTTGTGTATGAAGTCTCCGTCTAGATTGATAAATATGATCTGTGATTCAAATTTCATAGGAAACATAAGAATTTTAGTTTGTATCTCCATATTTCAAATTCACTCTTCACGTTCCTTTTTTATAAACATGTTTATAGATTTGTTTTGAGATGATTCTACTGTCAGTTTTCCATCTTTTGAAGAAAGTGTTTAACCTCCTACCTCAGTTCTTGAATATACTCCAACTATAGAAATTGATAATTCCTCTCCTCCACCTACAACACCTCAACCATTACCTCTTTATTGATCAACTTAGGTTAGTTATCCCAATATCACTCTTCATGATTACCATCGTTATTATACTCTTGTTTGTCTTTAATAACTTAACACATATCGTGAGGTTAGTGCTAAACCTCTTTGGCAGAAAGCAATGGTAGAAGAAATTTAAGCCTTAACTAGTACTCATATATGGGACACAGTGTACTTACCTCCAGGTAAATATATAGTTAGGTGCAAATGGGTCTGTAAAATCAAAACCAAAGTAGATGGCTATATTGAACAATACAAAGCCAAGCTTGTAGCAAAATGATTCACACAATAATATGGTATTAATTATAAAGTAAAATTTGCTCCTGCTGCTCATCTTACTTTGGTGCATAGCCTTGTAGCTATTGCTTCAGCTAAATAGTAGCAATTATTCTAGATGGATTTCAAACATGCCTTTTTGAATGGAGATATCTCAGAAGAGGTATATGTGCAACCTCCACTTGGCTATGACTGTCAACTAGGTAAAGTATGTCATCTTTGTAAGGCCTTATATGGTTTAAAGTAGGCTCCCAAGGGTTGATTTGCCAAGTTCAGCTCTACAATATCTCTTCAGTCCAACACTTATGATCATGCCTTATTCATTCATGTCCTTCTTCTCTATGTAGATGATATGATCATTACACGAGACAATGTACAATGCATTTAGGATCTTAAAACCTTTGTTAAACATTAGTTCGAGACAAAAGATATTGGTTTTTTTTATTTACTTCTTAGGCCTTGAAGTCACTTTTGACTCCTCTGGGTATTATTTATCTCAAATCAAGTATGCTACTGATAAGTGACATTTGTGATAGGATTGTCTAAGTCATTTTATGTGATAATGTGTATGTTTAGTATAAATATTAGGATCTTTAGCCTAGGTTTTGTGTTATTTTAATATAAGTTACATGTATATGACTGTATATGATAAATTGCATGTTAGGTTATAAATTAAGGTTTTTAATCGAAGGTTTTGCTTTTTTTTGTGTTTTGATGTATATACATTTTGCATGATTGTATGTTAATGATTTTATTTGTCATGTTAGGAGGCACTCTTATTTCTCTAATACTTTTGGAACTCCTAATAATGGCTCTTAATCTGTGTTGATTCTCCAATCTTTATCTTTGAGAAAATTTGTAATAAAGAAACTAAGCTCCTAATTAGACCCTTATAAAAATGATGTGGGGGAAGATTTGTTTGATCTTAAATCAAATAAGAGCAAAGATCTTGATAGCTTAAATGCCTATTTTGTATAGAGAACCTAGTCCCATACTAAGACTTCGTCGCTAAAACACTTTTGAAAATTTTCAATCATAGAAAAATATTAAGGGAGCTTCAGAAGACCTTCATCAATCTCATACCTAAGGCTCACTCTCCTAATTTTCTAAAGGCGTTTAGAGTAAACTCTTGCTGCAACAATATAGATAAGGTCATCTCCAAGCTAATTAATGATAAAATGAAAGTTGTATTGGAATTTTACGTTGATCCTTCACAAAGAACTATTATTAAAGGGGTATATATTGAGGATAATATTTTAATTGCTCAATAATTATTAAAGAAATATAGTAAGAAAAACTCAAGCAAGGATTATATGCCCAAGATTAACTTTTACAAGGCCTTTAATTCTAATTATTAGAACTTTATCTTGAAGTCTATAAAGGCATTTGAATCCCCAGTAATTTTTTTTCGTTAGATTGAACAATATTTCATAACACTCTTATAATGTTCTTGTCAATGGGGAGCCTTCAAAACTAATTAAAAGTGCAATGGAGAAAAATAGATATCGAAGTTATTACCAGACTCATTAGATTTGTAATCAACTAGGAGAGTAACTTTAAGTTTCATTTTAAATGTCAAAAGGTAAGGATTTGTAACTTATCATTTCCAAATGATCTAATTCCCTTCTCTAATACACATACAAAATCTATTAGTGCTTAAATGATTGCGATGAATACCTTTAAAGAGCTTTTTGGTCTTACATTAATAAATACAAGAGCCGATTGTTTATTTCCTTTGAAGCTCATCATATTTCTAATTGGCTCTCCATTTTGATAGGTTTAAGGGTTATAAAGCCTCTTATAAATTACTTGAGTATTCCCATTTTCTCTAAGAGACCTACTTATATAGATAACCATTGATTGAAAGAATTCAAAAGAGAATCAAAAACTGGTACAAAAAAGTCCTTATCTCTAGTAAGTAAATTACAAATCATCAATTTAAAGCTTAATGGCCTCAATGTTTACTAGTCCTCTCATGCCATGTTTTTAATAAGTTTAGTGAAAAGAATAGACTAGTAGTGAAGAGATTCTTATGATCAAGTGATATCTCCAAAAGATCACTTGCTAAAGTTAAATGGAGTGATTTATATTTACTTAAAGAAGAATGAGGACTTGGAATAATGCAATCAAAGTCACTAACAAGGTCCTCATGATCAAAAGCATATGGATAATTCTCAGTAATAAGGAGGCTATTTGGGTTAGATGAGTCCATGAACATTATCAAAAGAAATGAAAACTTTTGGAATATCCTTCCTAAATGCAACTCTTCATAGACTATGATTCACATTCTCAAGTTAAGGGAAAAAGTAATGATGAAATTCAAGCATAAGATATAGAATAGAGCTTCTACCTAGTTCTAGCATGATAAGTAAATCATTCATGGTCTTTTAAGTAGTATAATAAAGCTTAGTCCTCTTAAAAGCATCATTATAGATCATGCTTCAGTTAAATATGTTCTTAGCAATAACCTAATATTAGAGTAGCTGGGTAAGGACTTCACTCTTTATCCATCTCCTTAGTTTTAATCTTAACTTCGATAAAGAAGACTCTATAAAATGGCGCAGGAACCCATTTGGTTTATTTTCTAATTCCACTTGCAAATTGTTATTAAGGAATTAAGCTTTAAGGATTAATTGGTACAAGATAGTTTGGTTTAGATAAGATAGCACTAGAGTTTCCTTCAATATTTGGCTTGCTATAAGGAGAGTTTAAGCAATTCAAATAGGCTCACAAGAGTTCTTAACTTACCATATTCTTGTGCACTTTATAATCAAAAAGTTGAATCTATTGAAAGTATATTCTTTATGTAAACCCCATAAAACTAAATTAAAACCAAACCCACAGCTCAACCCATTAAGCCATTAAAAAGAGGAGTATATAAATAAGCAATTTGCTGGAAATATGCACTAAAACCAACAAAAGTCCACCATTTTCTTCATCTTTTCTCTTTATTTCCATCTGGTAAGTGTGTCCAAAAACACACTCTTTCATCTGCATGTAACTCTTTCCTCGTAAGTTTCCTCATTTTGTTTGTTTTGCTAGAAAAATTGGAGGGAGTTGTGGAGGTTGACAACCCCGTAGTGCCTTGCACTTAGGTAAAAATTCAACAACTATTATGTCATTTTATTTTTGATTTTTGATCATCCTACACTAGTTTGTAGTTAGATTACATGTTGTGGTTGTTTGGGATAATTTTTGGAAGTTGCATGGAGGGAGAAAAGTGGAGAAAATACGGCTGGAAAATGATGAAAGAAAAAAAGAGGGAAGAGGAGGAAAGGGTGAAGATGATGACATTGTTTTGAAAATTTAAGTTGAATGTAGAGCCAGAATGGGAAGTGCAAACAGTTAAGGGTGAATCTAGAATTTAAGTTGCATGAAAGGGCAAAATGGGAAGTGCAGAAAGTTAATGGTAAATCTAAAATTTTGTTGTAAGAAAGGCATTTTTGGTATTAATTGAAATCGAGGAGGATAAACTGGACTTTTGATTAGTTAAGGTTATTTTAGTAATTATGGGGGTTAGGTTAGTAAGGATATTATTTTTGATAATTATGAATAAATTGGAAGAGTGAATAATGTTGGATTATTTAGTGTAATTGGGTAAGAATTTTTAGTAAATTAGTCTAATAAAATTTTGTAAATTCTAAGTCTAAAAGTCCAATTAAGAAGAAATTGGGATTATCAATTAGTTGAGTCTGAAATTGAGATAAGGATAACCTTGGACTTTACTCTTAAAATTAAGTAATGTTTGGTTATTAATAAATTATATTTTGAATTGGTCACTAATTTAATTAATGATTAATAATTACCTACATGAATTATGTTTATTTTATTTTATTTCATTAATGATTAATCAAAGTATAAGGTGTCTCGTGATTGTATTTTGTTATGCATATTATGAGATGTATTGCATGTTAACTCGACAAAAATGTGTAAAATAGAGACCTGTTAGTAATATGTTGAGAATAATTGGTCAAAATCTAAAATTAGTGACTTGCCTAAGATAGGCTACATTCGATGGTCTTAGATGGATAAGTTGAGTCGATATGAGTGAGTGGTAGCTAGGTATCTATCCATGAAGCAGACACCGGGGCATTCTGAGTCCTGGGATTGTCTTGTGCCAATGACTAGGTATTTGAGTGCTACCAGAATATCCTGAGGTTCCGGGATATTTTTGTGTCCATGGCTAGGTACTGGAGTAATATCGGAGTTAAGATTAAGAAATCGAGGTACCCTGTATCGGTATTTATACATTTAATTATGTTTCCATTTAGTGAGAGTTTACGATAAGTTGAGGTGAGTCGGCAAACCATTGGATGTAAGCCTACTAGGTTAGGTTGAGCTTAGGCAATTCAGTTAATTGTCAGATAAAGCACAAAAGACACTTATAATTAATATTTGTGATCAGGGACGTAGCCAGACATGTAAGGTAGGAGGGCCCAATGTTTAATTTTTTAAATTTTAGGGGGGCCCAACTCTTAAATAACATCATTTTTATATATATATCTATATATAATATTTATTTTTTAAAAAATTTTGGGGGGCCCAGGGACCCCCCTGGGCCCCATCTAGCTACGTCATTGTTTGTGATAATCATAATTTGGTAAAATTTTTGAGATATTTGTTAATTGTTTGGATTAGATTGAGGACTGTTGTGTGTAGATGTATTATATGTATGATTTAATCGGTTGTAAGTGTTTTAAGTAATTATTGAGTTACTTGATTTTAAGGGTAAGGTCAGTTATCCTTATTGAGTAGGTAGCTCACCTCTTGCTAGTTTATTTTTTTTAAGAGATCGAGTGATCATTGATAACTCCAGAGTACAGGGCGGACCGAATGAAGTTTGGGTGGGGCCAGTAGATTACTTGTATAAAGCTTTTGGAATGCATATTTTTTTTTAATGTGACAACTCCGATAGTTGTATGATGTAAAATACTTTTGTTTCTGGCAAACAATCATCTCTTTCAGAAATAATGAAGAATTTGATGATTAATGATATGCTTTGAAAAATATTTGGTTAATCATAGTTTACGAATTTTTGTGAGGGCCACACTTTAAGTGCAACTTTTTCTCTTACAAAGGAAAGAATTCAATTTCGTTTCAACTTAACCTCTCTTCCCTCAGGCTCATAAGGTTTGATTAATTGGTTATGTCATCAACTGCATAGAATCAGTAAAGGAGACCTATTTACAAAATTTCATTTAACAATGTGACTTATTGCTTGAACTATCAAAAATAATTAGGGAGCTCCTCAAACACACCACAAATGCAGTGAAATCGTTGCTCTTAATTGGAATTTGTCCGCCATTAGACATATTACCGCATAGCCTTGTATCTTTACAAGAATATATCTCTGATACTCAGAAAGAGATTAAATACTCAGTAAGGTTGGGTTTCTTTTCTTCTTGGAATGTTAAGCTTGAATGTAGAGATGGTAATGGCTCTGACGTCTGGTTTTCTTGGCTTGGCATTATTATGTTTGTTGGAGAATTCAATCAAACTTCTAATGAGAACAAACCGTAAGCATCTTGTTCGCTCTGGACAAAATTTCGCAAAATCACTTTCAGGACGTCGCGTTTTGCGTGAGGATTAGTCTCTCATATAATTCGCACGTATTTGTTAAGGGACAATGAGGCCCCATCTCATGGATAATGATCCAGATGTTACTACGTGTCACCCGACTGTAGCACTCGATCGATCACCCCAGAAGGTGGTTCCACGCCATTCAGAAGATCAAGATAGGATACAGATTACATGAACATGATACAGACAGACTTTTTAACATTTTCTAATTTAGATAAAAGCACAAGAATAGCCTGGATCTGTCAGAGCAGCCTTCGAAAATTTTAGTAAAAATGAATATTCGAGTATATCCATATCTGTTGCTGTTGCAGGACCAAAATTATTAAACCTAACCGACGTGGATCCTTGCTGTCTGGTCCATTGGTATCACAAAGCATATCCCATTTATGGCTTCCCACGTAGGCATCGTTAGTCCTAGACTTTACGGTTCCCACTTCTCTCCAAATTTAAGTATATAAACTCCTTTTCTCTGGTCTATTGCCAAATTCGCCGTTGAAACAGGCAAGGAAGAGTCATGCCTAGTGCAATAATGAGAAAATCCTTTAAGCAATGGGATTTGATTTATAGTGGCGGTGGTTCCGAGCGCAACGACCAGCTGGCGGCGAACTTATCTGCCATGGTTTTTGGGTTTCTCGAGAACGGCGGGGGCTGTTCTTCCGCCACCCTTAGTAGTAAAGATTGTGAATTTGATCAAGTACTAGAGGAAGAGCAAGAAAAGAATGCATGTCTTGAAAAGGACAAGAGCTTCTGGGAGAACCAACATCAACTTCTACAAGTAAGTGTCTTAAGCCAATAAATTGTGGAAGAGAATAACTTAGTCTCATTGGGAAATAGGTTCTTATTTTGTTATTCTGCGATCCTGGTGTTTCCAGGCTACATTATGCAGGACAACCTCCTTGGAATCAAGCATTCGAAATATCACCAAGGAAACGATCAAGGAATTACAAACCGCTGGAACACTTTGTGGGTGTGGTAGACCGATGGCCGCCGGTTGCCGGAATTGCTTGATTAGAGAAGTCTCCAGTCGCCTCTCCAGGGCGGGTTACAATAGTTCTATTTGCAAGACTAAATGGAGAAGTTCACCAGAAATCCAATCAGGTAATACGCAACACATCCATTCGAACATTTTCTTTCAGTGCTCTCAATCATTTGCCATAGCGAATATTAATAAATGCAGAATATGTTCGATTGCATGCGAGAATTTATAAAGTTCCCATCTTTCTCATCAGATCACATCCACTAACAACACAATGAAACTTCTGTATGTTGTGCCACGTGCAGGAGAGCATGTTTTTATAGATGTAATAGACAATACAAACTCCAAAAAAGGGGAGGTCAGGGTGATAATAGAGTTACATTTCCAGGCAGAGTTCGAGATGGCTAAAGCCAGCGAAGATTACAGGAGATTGCTCCACAGGTTGCCGGAAGTGTTCATCGGAAAAGTCGAGAGATTAAATAGCGTTATTAAGATATTGTGCACGGCGGCGAAGATATGCATGAAAGAAAAGAAAATGCACTTGGGACCGTGGAGAAAGCAAAAGTACATGCAAGCAAAGTGGCTGAGTTCATGCGAGAGGACGGCGCCGATGACGCCGTTGTCTGTGGGAAAGTCCGGCCGATCACCAAAGCCGAGGGCGTCTATGTTGACGGTGGACTTGAGAGACATGTTGCCTGATACGCACTGTATTGCGGTTGCGGTGGTGTGATTGTCATAAATGACTATACACCAATGATTAAGGGATATACTGTAGGGATTCCGATTTTGATATTTGCTAGTCACTTAAAAGCATTTTAAAAATGTATTCTCCATTAGTACGCAGTAATTCTCAGCTCTGATCTTCTTTCATAACGCAATCTCTTCACTTATTTTTGCTACCCTTCAGTATCTTAAAAACCCTCTAGAAAGCATTGATTTAGAAACGAATGTCAGTGACTTTCTGGATCCAGTCTCATAGATCTCAAGGCGAGTAGGTTTGCAACAATGGGAATTGTGAACTGAGTTTTTTTTTTTTTGGCCAATGAATTGTGAACTGAGTTGAAAGCATGATAGTTTGTGCAAATCATATATCGTTCAAAGCAAAAATGGCTTTTTAATTAGTTTTAATTATAGAGGAAGGTCCATTAAAATGTGGGTTAATTGCATCATAGCCTTTGTTAGTAACGCTGTTTCCTAAACATTTTTCATTGCAACTCCAAAGCTGGTTAGCCTTAACCTTAGGATGGCATAGCCTTAACCTTAAAGTTAAGGGCGAGGTTCAAACAAGAAAGCCTTACAGCAGATACCTAGGCACCCAGAGACGAGGAAGGATGTAGTAAGTGACGAAATGCTTCGGGGAGTTGAAAATAAGCTTAGATCCAGAGATTCCCGAATAGGTCAACCTTTCAAACTACTGCTGAATCCATGGGCAGGCAAGAGACAACCAGGTGAATTGAAACATCTTAGTAACTAGAGGAAAAGAAAGCAAAAGAGATTCCCATAGTAGTGGCGAGCGAAATGGGAGCAGCCTAAATCGTGAAAACGGGATTGTGGGAGAGCAATACAAGCATCATGCTGCTAGGTGAAGCGGTGGAGTGTTGCACCCTAGATGGCAAAAGTCCAGTAGCTGAAAGCATCACTAGCTTACGCTCTAACCCGAGTAGCATGGGGCACGTGGAATCCCTCGTGAATCAGCAAGGACCACCTTACAAGGCTAACTACTCCTAGGCTTAAAATTTGATATTTAGTAATTATGTCTTCTTTTATACGTAACAACAATAATTCTCAGTAGAAATCTCGCTAATATGCGGGTTCTAAGAAGATTTAGCAGTACACAATTTTATTTCTAACTAGTAGTGAGATTATTTCCAAACTTCCTTTATATGCATTATCAACTATTAAAAATTTAGTCTTACCTAATTTACGCGATGAAATAATAGGATAAAAGTATAAAACACTTTTATAGTTTAAGAAAATTAAAAAAAATCAATTTTTAAAATTCTAAAAAATAATTCTTTCTAGTTTTCTAAAATAAAAACTCTTCCTTTAGTCTTCAGTTAAAAAATAATGACAAAATATATATATTGCATGACATTATATTTGTACCAATCAAAATGCTACTTATACCACTATAAGAAAATTTAGTTTCAGCAACCAAATTTTCAGCAACCATGATAAAATGGTTGCTAATTATATACATTTTGCAACAAAAAATTATTTGGTTGCAATATATAAGTTACGTATATTTTTTACCGACCAATCAATACTTGGTGGCTATAGATGGTC
>JAOTBA010000002.1:29636677-29650687 GCA_025629845.1 Erythroxylum squamatum | reverse complement strand
ATTCTACCTTTAGTGACCAATTTTAAATGGTTGTTAATAATGCATTTTTAACGACCAACGTAATAATTCGTCACTGAACACTTTTAGTAACAACCCTATAGTGATCACCTGTGATCAACCCGATTTTGGTCACTATAACTTTTAACGACCATTTTTTTACTTTTAGCAACCATTAATAATAATTGCTGAAACTAATTTTTCTTATAGTGTACGGTGATTCAACTTAGTTCTTAGATTTAAACCAAACTAATTAAATTCGATCTAAATTAATATTTATATTATCTTAAATTATTAATTTTAATTGACTTGATTCAAGTCTAAGAGCTGAGTTAGAGTATTATATTAGTAATAATTGATTAGTCCACATTTGGTGCTCATATGACGCTAATTTTGTTTGTTATTGTCTAAGTGAAGTCTAAGAGAAAATATTTTTCTAGAAAACTGAAAACTAGAAGGAATTTTTCTGAAATTTTAAAGATTTAGAGAGCTTATCTAAAGTTTCTTAGATTATAAGGGATGTTTATGTCCTTTATCCTAAATAACAATATAAAGTTACCATTGCTAATTATTAAATCATAGAAGTACTTTTTAAATGGCAATGCCAAATGGAATCTTAAAAGATTCATCCATAAGACTTAGTTTTGCCAACTGGTATTGACCCCTACTAAAGATACACTTTCTAATAGATTCTAAAGTCCAGTTTTGCTAGTGACCATATTTCTAAACTCTAAACTTGGACAAAATGCAGTGAGAGGTCTTTTACAGTGTGATAATAGATTTTCTAAACTTTGATCATAATGTTGGTGCATTGATCATCCAAATATGTCATAATTAACATATATGTGCATAATATCAACCTCTTTTAAGACACATTTATTGAGACAAAATAACTTTTACATGACTCAATAAATTGAAAATCAGGAAAAAAAATAACAAACAAACATGTTGATATTTGGAGCTTTTTAATCCAGTCTACTAAAGATCTATCCCAATTAAACCTCCAAATTCAGGTTGAAAAAAAGATCAAATTGTAGTTGTTCTCTCCATAACTCATAGGCATAAATTATTGGAAAATAGGGACGAAATCTAATTCTATACAAAGTAGAATAAGAATAAAACTTTTTTGTTTGATTTTTAGAAAGTCAAGATTATTTTAAATTCTATAACACGATTAATGCATAAATATAATAAGCGCAAATGTAAATTTTACCTTATTATAAAATTTGATCTTTTTTCTTATCATTTCTCTCGAATTGTTTATGAAATTCAACGTATATTACATCTTAGGTTCATCCTACCTAAACATATATCCCTATTAGTTCATAATCACACAAAGAATATCAACATAAAAGTAATAAAGTAATAATGAGGACTTACACAATTTTTTGTATTGTATTGTGTTCTTCATCCTTAGGGTAACACAGGGTGTGTGAGGTGCTAGAGAAATATAAATGACCACCTTTAAACAAAACCTTTAACACAGTGGCAAGTAGGGTTTCGTGTTCTATGGTCCTTTTTCAATTCTTCCAAAATTGCTTTAAGTCATTCGAATTCTTCTTTAAGTTTACTTACCTAAAATGATAGTACTTCTCAAGTTAAATGTCAAATCCCTAAAAATGCAAGCAATATGCTAGAAAAATAGTGTTAAAAGTAATATATATCTAGCATATACATGACATGAAATTTAAGTTTAGTATATGAGCTTTTGATGAGTGATGTGATTTATGTGAGACAAATAAAATGAAACACACAAAACAATACTAAAGAAAGCACACAAGCAAATGTAGCTATCTCTTTTATAGTATATTTTAGGTACATTGAGTATCAATCTTGTAGAGACTGTGAATACTTGTAGTAACTCTCTTCTTATTATCTAATATAATAAAGAAAATGATAGATTTGAAAAGAAAAAAAAACAAGTAAATCTAAAGTATCAAATTAAAGCAATGATTAAGATTAAAACAATCGATAAATAAACTAGATCTAGCTAAGAAATTCCTTAGAACTTCCTATACTTTACTTTAATTTAATGATTAATATGAGTCTCTTGAATTGACAAGAATTTCTATGTTATAACTATATTCTCTCTTTAGTAATACAACTCCTATTTCTAAGAAGAATTGAACAAAATCTCTTTTTAATGAAAATAACCTAAGAAATCATTAATTTGATTTATAAACTCTCGTGATAAGTTTCACCCTAACCCAAAAAGATCATATAGTTATCTCTCAATCAATCTATTTAACCCTTGCCATTTATGTCATGGTCTAACCATATGCATCATCTCTTGATTTCAATGTGATTTTGATTATTGAATCTTTAACACTCGTTCTTTAATTCAAAATTAATATAAAAACATGAAAAAAATCTCAAGAAGACTAGAAATTTCATTAAATCAAAGAAATATTTCAAAACATCAAATCCTAAGATTTATCCTAATTAGTTTATGATAAAACAAGGAATATCAGCATTAGGTTATTGTTAAATCATGATGGCTTTCTTATTATTTTCCTAAGATTGTCTTTCCTTTTGATCTTTAGCTACTTAATTGGGCTCCTAGTGAACCTTTTTCACTTTAAAAATTGATCTGCTAAAATGCCCCATTATTTTTCAATTGTCTATCATTTAATAATGTGAAACCTTAATTTTTTATCCAAAACAGCCTTAACATAGGATTATGTTAGGCTTTGTATTGCTTTTCCGTCCATTATGGAACTTTTACATAAAAACCATTATCAAAATGGGTATGGACATAGGTCTATGTAATCGGTGTATTGGTAAATATAGTCTAAATATGGAGACTTGTCATATGCACTTGGAGAAATAGAATACCCCAACCTTGAACATAGCTTGGACAAAAGGTCATGTTGGGGCCATGTTCCCTAAGTGAAAATCTCCTTGAGAAATAAAATAGGGCTTATTGGAATATGGTCAATAACATGTTACCTGTGTTGTTGTGTTTTGATTCTCTTCTTTAAATCTAAAAAAGTTGCTCTAAATTAACTCAGATCTCCTCTAAATTCATTCCTTTTCCATTTGAGAGGTTTAAACAAGACTTAAAATAAAATGTAAATTATTTTAAGTACCAAATCCTATCAAATAACTAAAATACAAGTATAATGCTCTCAAAATCATCCTAAAAGTAAAGTATATTTAGCACATATTAATGGGTTGTTATTTTGTGCTTTCTACTACTAAAGTCTTCCCCTTTCACAAAATATTTACTTATAACCTAATGTAAGTGCACCAATCATTGATAAGTAAATATAGTAATAATAGAGTGTCGCTTCTATCAAGAATCTAACATTTTAGATAGTGTTTAGGTAAGGATTAACCCTATAATCATCTTTATAATCATGATTTCATAAAATTATAAGGTATTTATGGTTTAGAATAGAAGAAATTCCTAGTTTATGAAATTTCTCTCTCAAGGTAGAATCATCTATTCTTGAGTTAATTAATTGATATCTCTATCCAATTAAAACCACTAAGAATCCATTAGTTCCTATGAATTTTTATGAAAGGTTTAACACTAACATTATAGGATTTATGTAAGCCTATCTTTAGTAACCCATACAACTCTTAATATCTGATTTGTGGTCTACTAACGTATAGATTCCCTTGAATTGTTTATTTATGAACTAATACTAGAACTCATTGCCAACATAATTAAATCAAAATTAAGAATATTTAAAGACATTTCACAAAAATAAATTCCTTTTTACAAATAATCATTAATAAAGAAAATGATAAGTTTCACCTATATCCAAACATATAAACAAACTAGACAGAGACCAATTTTTCTCCAACAAACAAAGAGATAAAATAAAGGCATCAAAATAAAAATAATTCGAGATGAAATTTTCTTGTTCTCTGTTGAGCTGATCATTGTTCATTTTCTCTATCAAAACTAACTTAAAAATTCTTCTACTAAGGGTTCTTATACCTTATAATAGCCAACTATAAGTTTAAAATAAAAAATGGAAAAAGATGCTTCAAATAGGGTTTCTAATTTTACATACATTTTTTCCCTAGCTATGACATGGCTTAAGACATGGTCATGTCTTTGTTCATATATCTTCTTGTATCTTTTTGGATTTAGAAACAAGCTTTAACACGCGCATATTACTTTTACGTTTAATGTTCTTGGAAAATATTTATCAATCCTAGTGATAGACATTAGGATACAACAAATACTATTGTGATATATATGCAACACTGTAGATTATATACTAGTTTATAAGTGTGTAAATGCTCCAGATATCATTGTCTATGATGATGTTGATCTTAGTGGTTATTTCACTAACAAAACGTCTACCATAGGTTATATATTTATATTAGTAGGAGGAGTTGTGTCTAGGAAAAGCTCTAAATAATTTTTTTTCAACCATGAAAATTGAGATTCTAGTTTATTTTAAGGTTATAGTGCCTTACAAGTGGTTAAAGAATGATAATTGCTAAATATACTATATTTTTAACATTATTTTTAGAACATTATGCTTATGCCATAGGCATTTTATAGGATTTGTTATTTAAACTGATTTATATTTTGTTTCAAACCTTATTTCAACCACTTAAAAGATAAATGATGACTTTAGAGAATATTTGTTTCCATTTGGAGCAAACTTGGTAGATTTAAAGGCTTGTCTCCCTAAAATGAGCCCATGAATGTGAAATTGAAGAGTTACTAAGACAACATAAAAGCAATATAGACCTATGTTGGTGGTGATTATTACATAAATTAGATTTTTCTATAGCTGTTAAACTCATACGTCTGACATGGGTCTATGTTGGACTTATCTTAGGTAAAGTAAGACTCTTTAAATTCTCTAGGGTTTCATAAGAATAAAAGGAGCTTAGGTAATTAGAAGAGAGAGAGAGCGCGCAATCCTAAAGAGCTGGACTAGACAATCTTAGGACAAGAATAGAACAAATTTAGAGAGCAAGAGGGGAATCCATCAAGATTTAACTAAAGAACTTCGAGAGTTCAAGAATTTATGAGAATAACATGTTATCTTGTTTTCTTTCTTGATTATTAATGATTCTCCTTTATTTTATAGCAAATTGAATTGTAATAGATCTAAATGAGATAAACCCTAAAATTATTGTTTTAGATTCAATTTTTGATTTAATTGAAGAACTAAATTTTATTGCTAATTGTTTATGATTAATTGTTATGTTGAACTAAAATATGTTAGCTTTCGATTCAATTTCATATTTCATATATAGAAGAAATCATATCTATGAATAAATCATGGCATGAATAATAAGAACTGTATAAAACATTAGAAATAGGATCACATAAATCTCTTATGATAGAGTCAAATATATTAAGGAAATTCACAAATCAAGTTGATGCATTCTTAGGATTTTAATTAGAAAGAGATTTCAATCAATAAAATAAAGGATATAGGTTGTATGTCTTAAGAAATAATATGGCTGTAACTTCAGAATTTCTATTAGCCCAAGAAACTAGGGTTAATAATTGAATTAAGATTAATCTAAGTATAAGAAGGTTCTATTCTACATATGATCTTATTTATCTATTGTTGCTTCATTTTTATATTGTTTTGATATAGTAATTTAGATTAGTTCAACTAATCATGCCCTTTTATTCAATCATATGTTATATTATACTAGATAATTAGTAATGGTACTTGTATTCCTTATGGGATAGGCATTTGTATTCACTAAGTTATATTATAAGAACGATAGGTGCACTTGTATAGTGATCTTTAGCATAGTTTTGATAGAATACACATATATCACATCAAATTTTTAGAGCCATTTTTAGGGACTAGGATATTAGGAACATATTATTTTTATTAACCTAAGAAATTTTCTTATATTCTTTTGTTTCTCTATTATTTATTTTAGAACTTTCTTTTCTTTGATCTTTTGTTTGTTAGCTAGATTTATGATTTAGTTACTTTGGTTTATAACTATGAGTAGTTTTGAAGTACCACTTAAACCAGATCCAAAACTTGAAAGGACTTTACTTTGAAATTCAAGGGAGAGAAACTTAGAAATTTGAAGTTACAACTACCAGACATATAGGCAAGATAGTTAAGATAATATATTATAAGCGATTATGCTAGACTAGCACTAATGAGGACAAGATATAGTATTATTAAGCCAAGATTAGATGCCAATAAATTGGATATCAAGCCCAACATGATTCAGATGGTTCAACAACTTGTGCAGCTTTATGCCTTTCCTAATAAGGATCTAAATGCACACATTACCAATTTTTTAAAGATATTTAATACACTTAAGATAAATGAAGCTTTAGAAGATATGATTTAATTAAGGTTGTTTTTTTTTAGAATAAGGGATAGAGGAAAATCATGGTTGAAGCCTTTACCTCCTGGATCTATTACAACTTAGAGTAAGCATAATAAGCTACTTTTAGACAGGTACTTCACTTTAACATGAAAAACAAGATTAAAAAATGACATCTTCTCCTTTAAAAGTTTAGAGGGTGAGACATTGTATGAGACATGAAAGGGATGGAAGGAGTTGGTGAGAAAGTTCTCACACCATGAACTTAGTTTGGGACTGTACACGTAAACATTTCATAGTGGATTGAGTTATCCAACTAAGTAGATGATTGATGCATCTTTAGGTGGCGCTTTAAACTTTAAAGAACCTGAGGAACTATAAGAACTCATTGAAAATATTTCGATGCATAATAACTAATAGAGAATCTAAGGCTAAAGAAAAAAATTAGGTGACACTAATAATGTTGATATGGTGATAACTTTAGAGGTGAAATTGGAAGATATGAGTAAGAAGATTGATATTATATGTTTAGTAACTCAATTAGCATGAGTGATGCATTGTGATATTTGTAGTGGTGGACATTCAAATCATAAATGTCATATGCCAGATTTTAGTAATAACAGCAACAACAAAGTCAAGTCTTGAGGAGCTTATGATAAAGTTTATTACAACTC
Source organism: Erythroxylum squamatum (assembly GCA_025629845.1). Taxonomy (NCBI): domain Eukaryota; kingdom Viridiplantae; phylum Streptophyta; class Magnoliopsida; order Malpighiales; family Erythroxylaceae; genus Erythroxylum; species Erythroxylum squamatum. The sequence goes on along the minus strand of JAOTBA010000002.1, from coordinate 29,643,731 downwards.
TTAAGTCTTGCTTATAAATTATTTAAGCATCTCTCAAAATCAACAATCCTCTATCTATAATATGGAAATTTAGGTTGGAAATCTTGCTAAGTTTGTCTTTGAAAGGAAGCTAAGTACATTACCTAGCAACATCAAGCCAAACCTTAAGGGGAAAGCAAAAGCAACAAATTTAAGAAAAGGAAAGGAGCTAAAAGTTAAAGAGAAAGAGAAAGAAAAGAACGAGAAAGTTGTTGTATAAGAAAAAGAAAAATGAGGAGAATGAGAAAGAGAAAGAGAAAGAGAAAGAGGATGAGCTCAAAAAAGGAAGTGGTCAAAGAGTACCAACTAAGAATTCCATACCCAAGCAAGCTAGAGATAAATAGAAAAGAAGATAAATTTGGTAAGTTTTTAGATATTTTTTAAATAATTACATATTAAAATACCTTTTTTTGAAGCTTTTTTGTAAATGCCAAAGTATGTCAAGTATTTAAAGGATATACTCTATAATTTAAAAAGGCACCAATAATTATTGATAGTGACTTTAAATTAGGAGTGGCCCACCAACTTATAGAACAAGCTACCCCAGAATATCAAAGATCTAAGTAGTTTTACTATACCATATAATATTGATAGTTTGTCAATTGATAGGGCATTGAAAGTTTCCAATATTAATTTGATGTCATATGATATGTTTAAGAGATTAGGATTACGTGAACTTAAACTAACTAGGATAAGTATTCAATTATCAAATAGGTCAATTAAATATATTAGTGACATTATATAAGATACTTTGGTTAAGGATGAAAAAATCATCTTTCTTGTTAATTTGTAGTTTTGGTTATAGAAGATGATGTAGAGCTTCCCTTAATCTTATAATAACCTTTCTTAGATATTGCTAAAGTTATGATAGATGTGCATGATGGAAAATTAATCATAAGGATAGGGAACAAGAAATTAGCATTTAAGATTTATGATTCCATACAATATCCCTTTGACAAAGAAGGCACATATTTCTCTATAAATGTGATTGATATTGAATTCAATCATGTTATGTAGGAAATAATCACATAAAATCTGCTAGATACTTGTATCATGCAATAAGAAGAAGGGAAGATGGATAGCCCTATTCTAATAGAGCATGTGGCTTATTTGGAAGCTAAAAAGCCTATGATTAAGAGGAGAAACTATGAGATTATTGAGAGACTGAAGAAAAAAGAATTATGCCTTCATTTGAGAAGTTGCCAAGGTGAAGTACCTGAGAAGGATTCCATATAAAAGACTCATAAAAAAAACACTTGTTGTGAGACAACCTAATTATTTAGGTGTTTTTTATTTCAGTTTAGTAGATTTAAGAATCTTTGATATTAATTTTAGTATGCTTTTACATAATTTGATTTTTATGTATGTTTTAAGTTAAAAGCTGTTTAACTCACAGATTTAAATGTGTTTTGATGTTCTTTCATTATTGGATTGTAATACACACTGTCAGTTCATACTTTTTAGACTATAACTATATAGCCTTTTATTATTAGGGGGGTATTAGTTATCATAATTTATCTCTTTCCCTTTATTTTCTTTTTTTATTGTTCTTGTATGTCATGTACATTAGGAAAATATATATATATCAAGTATGAAGGAGGGAATTAATAACCTATACTTATCAATTTTGTTATAATTAGCTTAAATGAGAACAATTATTAGGAAAATTTTTAATTTTGACATAATATTGATAGAGAAAATTCATTATAAGTTTGTTCATTATTGTGATTTGATTTGTTAGGCAAATAGTCATGATTATTGATGATTAAGTTATTTTTAATTTGCTTCATTAATTTTAAAAATAAATAATTAATTTGCACAATGAGTCTTTTTTTCTTAATTTTGATATACAATTGAGTTAGAAGTTAACTCGTTTTAACCATCTTTAACATTCAACTGAAAAAGAAAAAAGAAAAATAATTGAATAAGTGAGCATTAAATAAATTCACTCTACTCTCTTTAAACCAAGCAAAAAAGTTGAAGTTAAAGAGCGGTAATGGAAGCCATTTGAAATGGTAACCTAATTGAGTAATTGAGAGTACTCATGACAAGCTGCTTACTCTTACACTAAAAGGTTATATGACTTTTCAAACAAGGCTCAAAATGCTCTTATGTTAATGTGAATTCAATGTTCTTCTTTTCTTTTGATAAGGATTATGAAAATGTTTAAAAGTTGAACCAACTTTCTCAAGTGTGTTTACTTTATGCATCAGGTTGAATTTTATAGATTGAATTAAAATTTCAAGGATTTTGGAGTTGAAAAGAATTAATTTATGACTTGATACAAGTGGCCAAATGCCTAGCAAATTGATGAACTTTACAATTAAATGATTAATGGAGAGTCATGATTGATCTTACTGATTTGTTAAATTCATTCCTAGATTTGCCACCTATTTAAGTTAAGAGTGATAAAATTGATTTACTTGAGGATAATCAAATGCTTAAGTGTTGGAGAATTTGATAAGTGCTGATTAATGTATTTTTGCTATGATTTTAAGATAATATTGTTTATTTTTGGATGATTTTTATATGCTTTGGTACTCAATATGGTTTATATTTTGTTTACATACCTTGTTTTATCTTCCTAATAAATAATGAATGAATTCTAGCAAGTTCGAACCAATTTTAAAAGCTTTGGTATGAATTTGAGATAACCGTAAGTTAAACATGGACCCATGTTTAGAAAATGGGTTAAATATGGTCTTGTTTTCTACCCAATGTAGGCTACTGAGCCATTTTGAAGAGCTTGTAATATAAACACCACAAATTGAAATGAACATATGGTTATGGACTTCAAATTTATGTTCATGAGATGAACTCTCAAATGTGTGATTGAAGGTCTACTAAGCCTAATCATAAGTAACACGGACTCATGTTTGTGAGATATATTAATGGTAAGTTTAACATAAATTAGAGTTTTTTGCAGTTGTGAAGAACATAGGCCAACATAAATCAGTGTTAGACCCATATTGGATAAGACAGTTTGAATTTTTAGGGTTTTGTGAGAATTAAAGGAGAAGGAGCAGTCATAAGCAGCCAGACTAGAGCGTCCTATGACAAGAATGAAGCAACTTTAGAGAGCAAGAGGGGATTCCACAAGATTTAACCTAAGAGCTTCAAGATTTCTATAATCTATAAGAATGACTGTTTATTTCTATTTTTCTTTCATTTTTTGGCTGTAAAGAAAAACAATTCCTAAAACATACTGTAATGTTTTTGTTTTAAAAAATTAAAAAAAAAACTACAACAGAATTATTGATTATTGAAACATTGTTTCTGAGTAAACATAAGATAAATGTTCTAAAAAAATTCATGGAACTGCTTAGATTAGATATGGACAATTTGATGATAAGAGTAATTATGATAATATGGGACTCTTATTATGTAAAATTGATATTTTATTTTTAAATTATACTAAATATTTATATTTTCAGTTATTATAAAAATTATTAATTTAAAAATAAAAGTTGATATTTTTTTTTTTGGTAAATCAGAAGATAAATAAATGAACTAAAGAATATATACAAAAAGTTCACAGTCTAAACCACTTAAGACTCAACCAGCTAAAGAAAAAACCTGACTATGGGAAAACCACGACAAAGAAAACTCCAAGCCAAGGAAAAGCGGCCAAAGGCCAAACAGCAGTATAAAGAACAATTAAGACAACCTAAAGTCTAACAAAACATGACCCAAGGAAAACCAATCCATACAAAGAAAGGCCAACCCGAAGTCTGCCAACTGTGCAAAACCTGAGGCAACCAAATACAAATTAGGCCCGAACAGGAGCTGAAACCTGCCGTCGGGAAATTGCTGCCTATCTCCTCAAATAGGGGCAGTCCAAAATGAACTTCTACATCAATGACCTGAAAAAACAAATCAGCAAATAACCTGTAAAATCACTAAGCTAAGCGATATTACCTCCTCTCGGTGTATAGGCAAAGTTGTTCCCTAACATAGGAGATTACGCCAGAAAGCACTCTCTCCTCCGCCATGGCTTCATTCTTGAAGGTTCGAGCATTTCGCTCCTTCCAGATGTGATAAACAGTTGTGGAGTGAAGTAAAGGAAAGTAAGGTCTAGTACTAGAAATCGCTAAGAACCAGGACAGGATAGTGGAAAGATTGTAAAGGGTAGGAGTGACAATGAGAGAGACAATGGTCCCAAATAGAATTGAAAAAAGACAGGCAAAGAATAAATGGTCTACGGATTCATTTGCTGAGAAACACAGGAAACAATGGTTAGGGATAGAGAGGAAGGAAAGGTTGTCTCGGGTGGGAAGCTTCTGCAGAAAAGCCAGCCACAAAATAAAGGAGCAACAAGGAATACTATAGTTGGACCAGACCAGCTTATACTAAGGGACTACAATTTTCTAAAATTTTCAACAAGGAATACTATAGTTGGACCAGACCAGCTTATACCAAGGGACTACAATTTTCTAAAATTTTCTAAAATTTTCACAAAGAATTGTTTTTTTGTAATGTCTTTGAAATTAATACCTTTGATTTCGTTTTTAATATTAAGGAGGAGGTAATTATTATATTCTATTCAGGTCTGGTCTCAGCTAAGAACAGACAAACAGAGAACCTACTTAAGGCCTACCCTTAATGAAAAATAAAATAAGACTCATTGTTTACTCTTAACTTTTATAAAGAGCAACAAAAAAGACTCATATTTTATTTCATTTTGTTTTTTACGAAGGCTCACTCTGGACCCTTGACCCTTGTAGAAGGCCCACTCTTGACTCTCGTAAAGAATAAAAAGATCCCTTTTTATTTTACCCCGTGCCTATAAAATATTAAGATCGCTTGATTCTATTCCACAAATTTATCAAGGATATACTATTTTAAAAATCAAAAACCACAATTTAAATGAAGCAATCCCCAAATGAGGGAGAAATATATACAAAGCTAGGCGTATAAACAAATATGCAAGGAACCACAAAGAAGATAAACTACGGTTGACCAAAATGCCCATTGACTGAAGTATTCATTCTGTACAAACGGGGAGAGAAATTTAAACTAGCTAAAAGATCTTGATTTGATCCCAGCAGGAATCAAATGATCCCATCAGATGCAGGAAATAAAATAGGGCGATGGACATTCAGTCGAGTCCAAGACTACCTGAAACATTAAACAAACAGTGTACGAATGATTTAAAAACTAAAACCAATATGTAAAATTTACATGAAATTGAGCCAAAAGATAATGATTTTACATTCTCAAGATCCACAATCAGCTTGTGGTTCCACTCATGCATGTATCTAAACCACTGATTGAACCTATAAGCTGTTTATATATATAGATATTTCTTTGGAAGGGACCAATTAAGGTTCATCCTTAGAAAGTAATACATGAGTAGAAAAAGCAGAAATCTAAGAAACATTTCAGCAATGTTATACATTACCTGGAGTGGTTCATCAGTTGGACTTTTTGCTGGAAAGAAGGACAGATATCTGAAGCCCTCTGCTGAATGCCTCATTAAACAAGACCCTTGTCTGCATAGACTGGAATCCGGGTAACCATGATAGTATCGCAACAGGAGCCATGACTATCAATCCGAAAAGCATATCATACAGCCGAGCCAAGGACACTACAGTATCCCACACAACAGTGGACTGGAGAAAAGGTCTAAGCACTAAAGCAATGCTTATAAGTCCCCAACCTGTGGGGATAAATGCCAGGAGGCTACTCACTAGATCAAGAACAATAAGGTCTGTAAACTTCAGCAGAAGTGCTATCACAAGTACTGTCAAAGTAATCACTATGAGCTGTACTAACCGATACTTTATATGCTCTTTTGCAGCATACTTATCCCGAGCATAAGCTAAGATGATACAAATTCCAATAACAGCGACCATAGTTATCCAAGACAGCAAGTAAACAGTAATACTCGTATTCCCACCACTAATGTTCAGCTGATATACAACACCATACTGAAAGAAGAAGAAGCGAAGATCTAAAATCATCTCCAATAGTTTTCCCCAAAGACCAGTTGTTCTTAGATGGTCCTGTTCCTCATACCACCACGTTTCCCAGCTTTGTTCAGCTTTTGCAAACATCCCACCACTATTCCATATCCAATCCATAAAATCTTCATAGTCATACACCGCTTTTAGCCAATCAAACCCAGAAGGGTTGAACACAAAGGGAGAAAGTATCCACGAAAGTACAAGTAACCAACTTGAGATTGTCATCAAAATGTAAACAAATGTATTTGCTGCCAAAGGGCTATTTGAAGCATAGACAGTAAGAATGACCCCAAGTTCCACTGCCTTCACAAAATGACTTCGAGCATAAAGTCTGTAATTGTCAGCAAAGCTCTTGTGCTGCACCACAAAACCACGTCCAGTGGCTCGATATTTTGCACCCCCATGAAGAATAGTGCGACCGAAATAATGGGTTCGTGTTCCCAAAGAAAATGTGTAGAAGAGTGATGCCAGCTGCAGTTGCATTGTCAAGAAGTCCCAGACAGCTGGAAGGAATCCATGTTCAAGCGAATTCTCAACTATCATTGGTAGGGCAGTGAAAAGGCCTATCTGGATAATAAACTGCTGATTTAGAATTGCAGCAAAAGCTTTGTTGTTAGTACTTTTCTCGCTAGCATAACCCTCAACACCACTGAGAGCAAGATAGAGACGGCCCCATAAAAATGCATAAACAGTTAGCACCACCATCATTGTGTTAAAATAGTATCCTACAGTTGTGTAGTAAAAAGAAAGCATTCGGAAGAAGTCCAGTCTGTGGCCCAACCGATATACATCTCTGCTCAAAGTCTGCTCGCCATTGCCACTTGCAACCTTTGCCTCAAACATTGAGATTTGATTCAAACCTACATCCCTTCCCTTACCTACCTGTATATACTCATGATGTGTGACATTGCCACCTCGAAGTGTGCAGTTGAAGCCAGCATATATATCCTCACTGATATTGATCACTTTTGAAGCCTTGCTCATACCACCGCGGGGAATGAACCAGAACCTATCAAACACATCAGGATGACCATAGTGCATCCGCACCTTCAGTGGGTTTGCTAAAACAC
>JAOTBA010000002.1:29604836-29615280 GCA_025629845.1 Erythroxylum squamatum | reverse complement strand
AAATATCAATGAAATAAAATAAAATAAATGTTAAATAAATTAATATATATATCATAATATGTAATTTTAACAATAATAATCGGATAAGAATTAATGTCTTTTAGATGTCTTAATATATTTTGATAATATAATAATAATATATAATATTTTAAAAATGAAACAAAGTAAAGAGGTTCAAATAAAAATATCAATAAAATAAAATAATAAATAAATAAATTAATATAAAAATTATAATATGTGGTTTTGATAATAATATTATGATAGAAATTAAAATCTTCATAATGTATTAATATATTTTAATAATAACTTGATAATATTATAACAATATCAAATGTTTTAAAACTTTGACTAAAAGTTAAATTTGTAAAGTACAAAATTTAAAGTTTAAAAAATTAAATTAATATTATTAGACTGTTATAAAATTAGTTGAAGATTAAAAAAATTTGAAATATAATTGAAAGAAATTTTCAATAAAATTTGAAATTAAGTAAAAATTTGTTAAATAAAAATTAATTGAATTATTTTTAATTTATAAGAAATTTATTAATTTATAAATACCAATTAATTAATTAATTTTTAATAACAAAAATGATTAAAATAATTCTAATTAAAAAGTTAAATTTTAACCCAAAAAATTGGGCAAAAACTAAAAAATTGAACGGGTGAACCGGCTAAATTTTTTAATCTGTCCGAACATTGACCTTAAAACCAGGCGCAGACAGCTGTATTACCAACTCCCCTTGTCCGTTTCAGTCCAAACCACCATTTTTTACGGGCGATTCAGACTACTATATCCTTTCCAATCCTGTCTGTTCGTTTCACTACGTAAATTCTCCGCCCGATCCGAAGCCGGAGGTACTGTTTTTATGTATAATCTCTGATTGATGATCCCTTTGGTTCTGTTCATCTGTGTCCAATTTTATTTATCCAATTAAGAGAAGAAGAAGCTAATTTGATGAGTGATAGTTTAGGAAGTTTTGATGCTCACGCCCAATACGAGGAATATATATTTAGAAGGAGACAAGGCTAGGAACTTGTAATCTACTTACGAGATTGGCTGTTCTTACTTGTGTTGTTGTTGTACTGTCTTTATATGTTTGAGAAGTGGAAATATGAAGCTTGGACACAAGTTAACTGTTCACACGTACGAATTTGTTGTTGACAGTTAAACTTGGCGAAGTCTTGAGAATTGTCATGTGAATTCTTAGTTTGTTGTTGTCTGGCTTTGGGATTTAGAATTTAAGGTGCTTTTTTCTTGTGGGGTTTAAGGGTTCGAGTTGTTGTATCTTGTTCTTCTTGCAATTGAAGTTTTGAAGGTTTTCAGGATCAGAAGAAACTGATGCGAATCCACCTAAAAATATACCATAGAGAATTCATGAACTATCGATACAAGGACAGATTTCCTTGCTAATGGTAGTGTTTTAGTGATTGAAAAAGGTGAAGTGTTGTGGAATGATGAGATGGCGCAGTTACTGTGGCATGTAGCTGAGAGCCTGAGGAGAGAATTATTACGGAGTTGTGTGTGGAATAAAATAGATTGGAGGAAGCTGTTTCTTGTAGCTGCGGCATTGACATTAGTTGGAATTTTGGTTCCAAGTTTTGCATTTCCTAATCAGCTGACAACATGGTTCCTTTCTTCCCATCCCCCGGCTTGTTCCTCCATATCCCTGAATGGTAGCATGCATTTAGAGCAGAGTTTTACAGAGGCAAAAGTTGAAGAGTTTAGTCAGGTTTCAACTACTCCTGGCATTCCACTTAATTTCCTGAATACTAGCTTGCAGATACAAATTTAACAAAACCCATAACTTATCAAAGCTCCTAAACACATTCCAGAACGTCCTCTGCTGCACAAATCCTGTCTTTTTTATTCTCTTACTCTTTTCAGCCGTAGCAAAATAATTACTCGTAAAATCAATAGGCCACTTTAGCTTCTTTAAACACCTCTAGTATTCAAAGACGAGTTCTATCAAAGGCCAAGTGTGGACAAGCCACTGTATAGTCAATCTTTGTAGCTTTCTCATAACAGCAAATTACTCCATCCAGAGAGAGACTTCATAAAGCTGAACTACAGATTGAAGTTTCAGTGTCATCCTATCATGAATTGTGAGAATAACGCTTATAATATGAAGATGAATACTGAATGATCTTAAATGACCAAACTAGCAAATTGCCAAAATTATTAACCTTTCTCAAATGACAACCACTGCAACTTGATTTCAGCGAGTAATTTACTCAATAGCCCTGGCAATCAGCTGATTGCATTTAGCTGATAGCTGATTATATCAGTTGATTTGACCAGCGAATTGCATTAGCTTTTTGTTAAAAATGTTTGGTAAAATTAGTCGTTTAGTATTAGCTGTTTACGTGTAAAATGACTTATAAGGACATGACTTTAAAAAAAATCATGTACTTATTAATTAATTTGCAATTGGATTCACTATTGAGTTACTATAATTGGTTACAATTAGACTATTCTAATAAAATAATTATATAAATACTTTTTATTATAGATATGTTTTAAATACTTACTAACATGATCTCTTAATTAACGCTTACAAGAATTTGAACAATATGTGCTATATATTTCTCAATTTTAATGTACAAATGAGAAAAATAACAGCCTAATCCATATATTACTTCATTTCATTAATTTCTTAGTACGAATAAGAAATGAAAAATTAAAAGATTGCATGTCTTAGCACTCTCTAATTTAGAACGTGAGGGTGGAAGATTGATATACGGATTTTCCAAAGGAGGCAACACCTTTAAAACCAGATTTCCTTTATAAAACCATCCACATCAAGAAGGGAATCTTATCACTTACATCAATGGAAGCCATTTACAGGATGATAGATGAAGGTTAGAGACAAAGGTTCAGGCTCATTTAGGACGTGTTTGAAGAAGAAATGCTGCTGCTCTGCTAGCACTCTTGCTCGTAGCAGCATCTATTGAAGAACATGACAAGATTCTGTTTATCGCATAATTTGATTGTTATTTTAACTGAATGAAATTTTTAGGAGCTTGAAGCTCCGGTAGATCCAATGAGGAAGTAAGTTTCATATGTTTGCAAGAATATTGAGGGGGTCAACCGGCAGTTGAAGCCACTGGGATTCGGTTGCTGGAAAATTTGGATACTCCTGATGTGTTGTTTCCTTTTTCCTTCTATTTGCTTCCCCCTTCGTACACGATTCCCAGTTGGTGAGTGAAAGCGAAAGACACAGGATGAAGAAGCTGGAGGAGTTGAACACGAACATTGAAAATCTTCGCCTGACCATGCTCTAATACAACAACGCAACCAACCAGCTTCTTTGTGTATCATGTTCTTGTTGGATTTGGTGTATATGTTGCGATTCTAGCCATCTTCATATGTTCAGTGGCTCTGCAATGGACTGGAACACCCATTATTGATGGAGGACGAAGTTACTCATCGACCAAGTTTTGGTAACCAAAGCAGAGCTCATCTTTAGACTTTCTCAACCTTGAATCAAAATGTACGATTGCTTTCCTTTATTATTATTTTTAATTATATAATATGTTATTGTCATTGCGTTTAATTATAAAAGAGTATCTACTGCTATGCTCTGATCAGTTGACGTTAACTGGAAACTGAGAACACATCTTATTTAACAAAAGATTGCAACACTGTTCCTTCTACCCTTGTTTCTCCCAATGCAAGCTTTACAAAGAGGAAACATGAAGAAAAAAAGATTGAACCATGAGCCTATGTTAAAAATGGAAAACTGATTCAAGCTCACTTGAGTTGGAATTACAGAGAGGGCCCAATTTTTGTCCTATGAATAGCATTTTCAGATGAGAAGTCACTTGCATGTTAAAATTCAATGTGGAAGAATCGGATACTCAACCACAGTATCTTGCACAGTTCAAATGCTATTTCCATAAAGATGGTCAAAAGCTACAACAAATGAACTTAGGAACATATTTGAACATGTAGAAAAGTTTAAAGTTCTGGATAATTTGGTCAGAGAAATAAGAATGATATGATCAACCTCAGGAAACAAACCATGCCAAACAGAAACTAAAAGAACAATTGATCTTTAAAGTTTCAGAGCGGTAGAAAAACAAAAACATGCTAGTACAAAAAAAATCAACTGACAGACTTCAGGTTTCCTGTAATTTACCATTTTATGACACTTCAAGACAGCTTGACTAATCTGTTCGTATCCTTCAGTTGGCATGCCAGTAATACGACCAAGTTCAGTTTCATTGGGACTAAACATGTCAACGGCATTCAACAGTTCTACAGGGAGAGGTGCGTCCATTCCACCAGCATCGAGAATGACCATAACACCTGCACTCTTTGCAGCCTAAAGCAATGGTAAAATCAGATTCCAAACAACTTTAATGGCCATTGGATTGAATTGAAATGAAATTTTTTTTTTCTAAAATTAGGATCAATAAAGTTAACTGTATAGGTTAAATCACCAACTTCCAGCAATTTTTAATCTGCTCCATTTTACTCCATTGCAGTTTGGACACCAGACTACAGCCATGTGAACCCCATGACATCCTTTCCCCAAACTTCTCTTTTTCAATTTTCTTTGCGAGTGAAATATCCTACCCAATAAAAATGTGAGTTTTCCCTGATGAATTGTCTTTTCATTCTTCAATATCCAACAAATAAGCTAGAACTAACAGCTATTAATACATTACCAAGCTTTTCAAAACTAAGAGGAAAGATCTAAATTTTCATATCGATATAATAATACTAGAAAACAGACAGCTCTTGCTGGCACTGAGGTGAAGGTCCCCTAGCATTGATCTCATACTCAAATATAATTTCAAATAACCCTTTTCAAGCATCAACCTTTCCAATTTCTAATTGAAAAAATAACTCCAGCCCAATGTACATTATTGTATTCTACCAATTTCATCCAATTCAGTAACCCTCCAAGCCCACAATATCAGCAAACTCAAACTAGCGCAAACACTCAAAGAAACAAGTTTCACGAAGCATCAGCATCCAAGCAAACACCATTAACCCAAATTAATTAGAACAAAACCCTAAATAAAAGCAAAATCATTAAGTTTATGAGGGAAATACAAAATTAAGAGAGGGTAGCATCACTACAACAATAACAGCAGGTTCAAAATCCGAATCCTAAATCGCAAGAGCCAGATCGAATCCAACCCTACTGCGTCGGTGCGACGGGCGGGGCTCCCAGAAGGCTCTGCTGTTGGAGCTCGAGGTCATTAAACTGCTGCTCGCGATCCATCTCGATGATCAAAGGGACGACGAGAATCAAGAAGGTTGTGCCGGCGATCCAGGCGGCCTTGCCGGTGCTGCGGAGGAGCTTCTTGGTGACGAAGGCGGCGTCGCCGGCTGCTTGCTTGCCCTTGGAGATGATGTCGGAGTTAGTGAACTTGGTGACGATGGAGGAGTTTGACTGCTGCTTAGAGGAACGCCGCTTTGGTTGCGACGCCATTTTGTGTAATACACCAATATTTTTGCCTCGGGGGTTTAGAGACTCAACAGGGTTTGAACCAAAGCGAAGGTAGACTAAAGGGTTTTTGGGCCGTTAAGATAGTTTCTGTCTTGTTTACATAAAGTGTTGTCGTTTTTAGTTTGTACTTAACAAATAGCTTTGTACGTCAGACAGTAGAGTAGTTTTAGTTTTAAGTCTTGTACTGTAGAAGTGATGCAAAAATTCTCTAGGATTGTAATTGTAACTATTAGACGGAGTCTTAATTAAACAAATGTTAGCGTACTATATCCCCAATTCTCAGGCTATGTACCTTGATATTTAGACTTAACTAGTGTGATCTCTTGGCTGTACAAATGTAAGACTTCGCCTATATTCTCTTGGAATACAATCCTTTTTAATTTCCATAAAAATTGCTATTAACATTCCTAGCATTAGTTAATTATCACTTAAGTATAAAGGAATTACCAAACCTACTACTTAAATTCAAATTGTGTTACCATATTAAAAGTAAGTTATATAGATTTTTTTTAATAAAATAATAACTTTAAAATATATAAAATTTATAAATTAAAATGGATATTGATTTATTGGTTAATTATTAATTTATTAATTAATAAAGTCTATTCATAATTCAGTGAACATACATTTTATTAACCAAAATTTCATTTTATTTTACCAACTTAATAAATCGAATATAAATCACCGAGCCAATTATTTGTTACATTTATTGCAATTTGATAACCTGAACTTAATTAATAAGAAAAATTACAAATAAGATTTAATTAATTTAAAAATAAACATGTTATAATATATCCATATTTCAAGAAAATATCATCATAAATTATGGGAAGTTATAATTTTAGTAAATTATTAATTTATTATATGAATCTACATAATTATATAAGATTCTTCAGAAATATTAACATTATTAATTTAATTTACTAGGAACCATAAAAATCATTATGTATAAGATTATTTTAGGGTTTCATTACTATTTTTCATGGAAATGGAATTTGAGGAATTGTGACAATAATGTTTTTATTAAAGATTATTTTCTATCCAAATGGGTTATAGTAAGGGGCGGAGCCACAACTGACAAGATGAAAAGTATATATTCCAGTTTCTTAGAAAAAGGAGGATTTTACACCAATTGTAAGGACTACTGATGCAATCTTCAATCATCGACATCTGAGGCATTTTCAAGGAAGGAACCTAGAGTTCTCCTCAAAATGCTAAAAGTTTTGTCATCCTGTGTTTCAATAACATAAAATTTAATAAGAATTTATTACTAGTTATGGACACGAGGGAGAGCAAGAGCAATCTACAGTGATTTCATTTCTATAACAAAGTTTTTACCTGCTTTTTCCTTTTCAAGGACTCCTCCAAGTTCGCAATTCTATCAGCACAAGCCTTCTCATTTACAGATATCATGCTTTTCTCTTTTTTCCCTGGCAATTATTATTGATTTTCTTTAAGATCAACAATTATGTTCCGCACCGTTAAATAAATGGCCAAGTTGCACAGTACTTACTCAATTGTTCATAACGCATGAACATCCTTTCCTTGTCTTCCTCGAATTTGGAAATAGTCTCTGCTCATGCACGTACAACAAAATCAACCAAAAGCAAACATATAGAATTAAAGTTGGACAGTAGTCCTTGTGACCACGATCTTACATGTAGGTCGATCTTTTTAACATGCGATAAGACAGAAAAGCCGTTGAATAAATGGTAAAAACTTTTAATCGTACGGCAGGAAAGCACCTTGTAGGGCCAGCAGATGAGCTTCTTTGTCCTTGCAAAACTTTTCATATATCTCTTTAAACTTCGCAGTCTCATTCTTTAAGCAATTTTCACACTGCAAGCACTCGGGTATTAACAGAAAGTGTCGACCGATTAGTTGCTAAAATTGGAAGGAAAAAGTAATCTACATGAACCATAGTAAACACCCAATTTTATCCAACTTTCACTTAGCTCGCTACAAACCTCCTTCGAGCTCTTTGAAAGCGCCTTGGCAAAACTTTGCCTGAAAATGAAAAGTAAAGTCAAGAAAATGTGGCGAAAAGGAAAACTATTCAAGCAGATCTAGTTTCTAATTCACCTTTCCTTCTCAATTTTTGACTTCAACTCAGCAATCGTCGACTTCATCTCACACGCTACACTGCTACCAAATAGCAATTTCTTTCCATAATATAGAAATTCGTGTATATAGATTTGAATGTTCTGTGAATACTTGATTAAACAATTTCGGATTTGTCAATCTAATCACAGATCAGTTAAATAATTAAAGATCACCTCAGTAACTAAAATAATCAAGTCTCTGTAATTGCACTCTAAAGCATATTCAGGAAATTTTCTATGATTCAACAATCTATTGATGATGTAATGAATTCATAAAATTACGCTGATCCAAAAGGAGAAAACACACTGAAATCTTTTGAAATGGGACTAGATCAACAGATAACTGAATAAGCAGCGAGTCAATTTAGTAAGAACCGAGTCAACTCGCCTCGAAATCGTCTCTTCACTCTTCTTTTGACCATCCTTCTGCGCCTTCTCTCTAATCTGGTGCAACGCCGACATTATTCCCTTGATATCGCTGCAAATATCGCAGAAAATAAATGAAAGACTGTTAAGAATTAACAAGAAACTATGGCGAAAATACGGACCTGGAGAGATCGAGATGGAGATCATCCATGTCGTCCTCGACTTGGAATCTGGATTCCGACTTTCCGATAACCGTCTCGGCGTTTCGTTTCGTAGAGCTCTTCTTCGATGTCGACATCACTCTGCTATTTTTACCGAATATGGTTCGCGCGCTTATTGAAATGGTTCTGCTTCTCAAATTCAAAATTTCTATTGGGCTTTTATTAATTGGATAGGAATTTTATGCAGCATAGCGTCTACCCTTTCTGGTTCAACAAACTATGCATTGCCACTTAGTAACATCACTTTTATTATTTATTGATAACTAGATAGGTAAATCTGAGTCTGATCTTAGATAGTATCAGAGGTACCTGTTTCGAAAGGTGGGCTACCACCAAGGAGATTGCATCACCTTAAATAAAGACTGCTCCTCCCAAGGCTCGAACCCACAACCTTATACAATCCTCTCCCCCTTTCTACCGCTAGGCTACCCCGGGAGGGGCAACATCACTTTTGTTTTGATTGTGTTGAGGGGTGTTTGATTGAACATAAAGTTTTAATAAAATAGAATAAAATAAAATAGTTTATGATAAAATAAAATATAAATGAATGTGATATAAAAAAAATTTATTTGGGAGGGATATAATGATTCATAATAATGTAATATACTGAAATGTTATTTAAAAGAAAAGTTTATAATGTAATATAATAAAATATTGTTTATCATTTTACATTCCATCCTAAACCTCCCAAATTGAAGGTAATGTTTAGGATATAATGAGATGTAATATGATAATTTCCCTTCTATCTTATTTCATTTTATTCTATTATAAACTCTCCTCCCAAACGATATAATAATATTACAGTATATTCTATTCCATTAATAACCACCTAACTAAACATAGGCTTAAGAATGGCAATGAGTTTGAGTCATAATTTATGAATTTAAATTTGAAACCCAATTAGACCTTAGAAAAAGTAGAATTAAGTTTTGATCAAGTTTTAAGTTGAGTTAGCAAAATTTCAATCCAACATTTTTCAAATCTAAAACTCAGATTAAAAATGTTTTATTTTAAGCTCAGACATAATTAAATTAGACTTTTTTTATTGATTTTGAGCCAAGTCGAATTATATTTTAACCTTATTGTCAAAGGTATTTTGATTTTTACTAAAATTCTTTATACTTCAAAAAACTCACAAAGAGTTTTCATGTCTATCCAAAATTTTTCAAAACTTCCCCCAATTAATTTTCTCTATTAAAAATACTTAAGAAACAAATATGTGACCAACCTTTTTTTTACGCAGACAGTAAGTGATAGATGTTAAATATTTTGATTTATGTACATAATATTTATTTAATATTTAATATTAATTCATTTTATTAAAATTTTAAATGAATTAATATAATATAACAATAAATTAAGCCTTTTTTGAATTTTTATTTATTATATAATATCAATAAATAAGAAAATCAATTTCTTTTCTTTATTTATATTTTATAAATAATTAATAATTTGTGAGAGAGAGTAGCAACTCTTTTAAGAAATATAGTTAAAGAAATCTTGGATATTTCTAATAAGCCTAGGAGTAGAAAGATGGAGGCTTGGTGGTATAAAGAAGATGTACAAGAAAATATTAAGGTTAAAAAGGTTACCTGTAAAGCAAGTTACAAATTGACAAAGAAAGAGACAAAGTGGATAATTTTAGAAGTTACAAGCAAAGTTTACCATAAATTATACCAACAATTGGGAAATAAAGATAGAGAAAATGATATATTTAAATTAACGAGAGCTATAATACAGAAAGCGAGAGACTTATATCAAGTTTGTTATATAAATCATGAAATAAGATCCGTGTTTGTGATTGAAAGCGAGAGACTTATATCAAGTTTGTTATATAAATCATGAAACAAGATCCGTGTTTGTGATTGAAAATCACATCAAAAGAAGACAGATAGAAATATATATAGCCTTTTCAAGATGGTAGAGTTACATATAATACGTCAAATAATCTCCCCCACTACTGTCCCATCTTTAAAGAATTTTCTTGAATTATAAAGAGAGTATATTGATAACGAAGTCCAGTAATACAAGCTAAGGGTAGCACTGAGCATGTCACGCCAGGTGTGTGAGAGAAGGGTCTACAGTTGTTTTCAAATGGTAAAGTTTTTCAAGACAAAAACTAATTTAAAGTAGGAGAGGTTTCCAAAGTAATGATCATGAATGCTAAGGTGTAAGAATTAGTCATAAGATGCCTTAAAAAAGATACTCCCTCCGACTCATAATAAGTATCGTTTTAGATACATTTTAATTATTTAAAATAAGTGTCATTCTTGACTTTGTATGCATGTTTATA
>JAOTBA010000002.1:29591531-29603972 GCA_025629845.1 Erythroxylum squamatum | reverse complement strand
TTTAACATGTAATTAATAAGAGTATATCAGATATTTCATTAACTTTCTTAATAAGTGTGCATTCCTCTAAAACGACATTTATTATGAATCGGAGGGAGTAGTTAGTTAGAAGGATTTCATTTAATAACAATCATTCTATTATAAGCATGTTTTAAGTTGTTTAGGGTTAGTCAATTACAAACGAGAGATTTGCAAAAGTAGAGAATATCGTATGCTTGAACTTTTTCTAAAGCACAGCTACACTTGGATTAAGAGATTAATCCGGTTCTTATTGGAGCCAACCTTTCTACTAGCTAGAGTTAAGGTTTAGTGATTTAGTATTTAGAGTTTTAAATGATTTTAAAGGTTTTTTATACTTCTGATTTAGACTGGACATTAAATGTGTTATTTTAGATTAATCGAAATTTTACTATGGGCTTAATCTCTCAATTTTTTAACCTTACCTATTCATTTAGTGATTTATTTTATTGGGTGAAATTTCTCTCTTTTTGTATGCAATCATATAACAATTGGAAAATTAAAAGTAAAATAAGAAAATTACCATTATCTCATTGGTGTTTCAAATCCTTTTCATTGGGTCCTTATTGGTAAAAAAAATTAAACTAGGATAGATGCTGGAATATAAACTTTTCATTATACACAACAAGGTTCTCCACAAAGTAAAGAAGGATATAATACTAAGCTTTAATCCTAGGTTGAAGAGGGAACAATCAAAAAGGCAGTAATCTTTTATAAACCTAAATCTGAAGGGAATGGTCTAAAGTTAGTGGAACATATTAAACAAATGGAGGAGCTATCAAAAGAAATAACTTGACACAGACATCATTCAGCAAGGATAAGAATGTTGAGATTTAACTTAATGAAGTTCTAATTATCATGAACTCTTGTAATGATATTATAAAACTTGCTTAAATAGAGAAGTATTCCAATATACTTCAACCATTAACATCACCAGTTACTAAAAACACTCTTTCTAGAAAGGCCCCAGTTATAAATCAAGGAGGAAGATTCATTCTATTCTCACTCTCAATGTCATTTTATTAATCTTCATTTGTTGTGTTAATTTTGGCTGACGTGTATTAATAGTTAAAGTTTCTAAAACACGTGGCAAACCACATCAACAAACTTAAACGGAAATATTAACGTTGGGCTATAATTGAAAAAATTGAAAGTTTGAATATTTTATTGCTATTTTATGAAGTTCAGGCTAGAATTGAAAAAAATTGAAAGTTTGAACATTTTATTGCTTCTTTTTAAAGTTCTGGCTATAATTGAAAATTTAACGAAAGTTTGAGCTTTTTTTTTATATAATTAACCCTAAAATATTTTATATTAATTATTAATAAGTAGCATACTTTTATCTTTGTATCATTTTTCATAAGTACCTTTTAAGTATTATAACCGTAAGTATATAAAATGGATGTATAAAGTATTCCATCATTCAAGATTTAATCTCACTAACACTTATTATAAATCTTTCCTAGCAATGAAACCTAACAAAATTATTTTCAAAGCTTATAGAGGTAACCCCAATGATTGATATTATAATGGTAGGACCATCACTGACATTGAAAGTAAGTTTTTTAGTATTCAAATAAGCATTGCGATGATATATTCTTGGTATTAAAATAACTTTTTTAATTTTATTAGAATATAATTAATTTTTTCTCAGACTTTGGACTTATTAGGTGATGATGATGCTGAGGACATGTTATTATCAATTATTGCTCAACAACAAAAGGTGGTCACCGCCATTGTTGTTTCTAAGAAAGCTTCTTGGTGGCCTCACTCAAAGTTGATGATAACTCATTCTTAACCCCCATTTTCCAAGTATGAGGCTAAGCTTACGTCTTAAGTCACTCCTTCCTGTTCAAGTAATAATAGTTACTAAGGAGGTAGAGGTGATTATGGCTGTGATTGTGGTAGATACGGTAGGGTAGGGCCACCACCATGGTATTCACCATAAGGGCCACCATCGTCGGAGCACCATGGTATTCACCATAACGGCCGCCATAGTTACGCAGAGCTGATTCTGGTTCTTGGAATCATGATCGTATCTACCACAATCACAACATATGATGCATAAACAACAAAACAGGGGAAAGCAGTAGTTAAGCAAAAGATCATATGTCTATGAATCCGAAGACGAAAATAAGCAAAAACAAGACATTAATGGAACACGACCTAAACTAATTAAGAACGATAATCCAGAACGTCGTTGGGTAAAAAAACAATAGCTTCAAGGAAGCTCCTCCAGTAGAGAGCACTCTCACTCACTAGGTTCTTGAATGTTGAAGTAAGACATGATATCGAAATGAAATGAACATTAAAATTTTAATTATGACATGATTAAAACAAAATTTTTAATAAAAAATTGTATTTCCTTGACTTAAATATTAAAAATAAAATATATCTTTAATTATTTTTATTTAACTTTAATATGAAAATTGAAGAATTAAATGGAAACTCGTTTATATATGCAATTTCTAAAAAAACTCACATTTATATATGCAATAAAAAGCTATAAATTTTATTTTTCAGAAAAAAGCTAAAAATTTACTTGGTGATTTTTTTGGTTTATTTTTAATTTTTAGTGCAATTTACAACGATTCTTGTTATTAAGAACTGATCAATTTATTAATTAATTGATCGATTTTAATGAATTAATAAATTTTTATAAACTAAAATGTATCAATTATTTTTTTTAATATTCTCTTTTTTCAACCAACTTCAAATTTATAATCTCTTATAATTATATTTCAAATTTTTTATTTTATTTAATCTTTAATCAATTTTATAATTGTTTAATGTCGATGAAACCTTTTAAACCTTAAATCGCTTTTTTTATCGGTTTAACTTCCGATCTAATTATTAAACAATTAAGATGAATTAAATATTCTTTAAAATAAAATAAGTAAACACAATAAATATTAAAAAAAATGGAGGAAACAGCACATCTTAATTTCTATAAAAGAAAGCCTCACTATCCTCTGTCTTTTAATAGCGAAGTTATACCAATATCTTCAACGGTTCACAGGCCCCTTGCTATGTAATCTCTATCCCCTTTATCTCTGTCAAAACCAATCTCCAGTGGAGTAGCTTCCTTGAAGCCATTGTCTTTTTTTTACCCAAGGGCCGCCACGACTTTCTGGGTTATCATTCTTAGTTTAGGTTGTGCTCCATTGATGTCTTGTATTTGTTTGTTTTCGTCTTCGGATTCATAAATATATGATCTTTTGTTTAACTACTGGTTTCCCGTGTTTTGTTGTTTATGCATCATATGTTTGATTTCTAGGGAAATATGAGGGAAGGGTAGGAAAATGACAGAAAATTGACCTTCTCGATCGTGGTGAACGTAATGAGCCGGAATATTGTAGTTGCTGTTTGGTTTGTTTCGGTTAGTCATGGATTGGAGTTGTGATTATAGGGACAAAAGATCAGATGATAGATTCTTAAGTGGATGATTATTTGCGTTCTAGCTCTTTTATTGCCTATGTTCTTAGGACTTTTTAGTTACAAGTAGAAAATTTAGCTGAGAGTCTTTGGATTTCTGTTTTTAATAGTCTATGGTTTATGAACATCGCGTTCATTAGGTATTCCTGAGAATTCAACTTTGTCTAGACCTAAGAGCCAGAAGTCTTATCCCCACGCTGTTTTGATCCGCAGAGAACCGAAAGTACTGATCGAAGGTGGTGGGATGTTTCAAATCTTATCTCGAGCGAACTGAGAACTGATGGATGCTTGCATCTGCCAGGAGACTAATCTTTTGCTTCTGATTACCATTTGTGGCGTCTTCAAATTATCAGGCTTCATTATGATTATTCTGTTATTTTCTCGTATCTCCGTCTGTTGCATAGTATTCTTGTTTCTGTCATTTATGTAAAGTTACAACCACTTGCAAATAAAAATTAGAAATGGTATCTTTCCTTTATGATGCACAACGGAAACAACAAAACAGCCTTATGTTTTCATCTTTTGTCTGGACTTGTGGACCACTAGGATTAATAGATTATTATGTTCAACATATTGATTTCTTTCTACGAGCTGATTGGTGCTGGGATGGGGTGGTTCTATTATGTTTGCATTAAAATGTGGTGATTTGTGCTGTCTCAGTAAGTTGTGATCTGTTAGGTAGCTCCTCTATTTGAGGTTGAAAGCGTAGGTGGAATAAATTGGTCAAAGGTGGGTAGTTGAGAAGGGTGGGGGAGTGAGCTGATTGGTTATTGATTGCCACAATATGATTCTGAGTGAGATGCACCTAGCCACCTAATTTAGTTCATTATCAATCTAATTGCTTTTTATAACTTATATTGCCTAATACTGAAATGCTGATTTGTCAGCATTCAAATTCATTACAATGTTAGTAAATTCAGAATGCAAATCTGTTTTATATTTATGATTTTATTCCGTGTATGATGTTACTTTAGTTGTTATTTATGCATTTAGCACAATGCATTCTGATTTAGTAGTCTAATCATTTTTATGATTTTTGGAGAGGAAATGCTCCTCTTTGTTTAAATAGTTGAGCATTCAACAATTTAGACAAGAAGCTCCAGAGTTCGCATAGTTTGTTTAATAAGTTGATTGTTGATTATGCAATAGTTATTGAACTTTGTCCTACACCATCTCCGGAACTAATGAAATTGACAAACCAATGCCTTACTAGGATCATTGTATGCAGGAGGACAGCTCTATTGTTATGTGGTTAGGCCAATAAACCAATGTCTTTTATACTATTGTTGTTGTTTGGAATTTCTCAACTTTTCCCTCTAATTTCTTCACTGCTTTATATACTATACGTGCAATTGTTGTATGATTCAGTATAGGATGCTTAAATATGACGACAATTTTGAAGTACCTCAATGTTTGCTATATTAAAAGTTGGTTGAAAGTACCCTTTACAGAAATGTCTGAGTTTTGAGTTTAGATTAGGTTAGTTCACGAGAACATCAAAGAGAGAATGAGTCCAGAATTTTGGTTTTCTTGTTTTCTTATTATTAGCATGTGGAATGTTTGACCTTTTGGTTCGTCATGTTGAAGTATAAGATGGGGCTTGCCGTTTTCTATGTGCCTTTGATCTGAACTTTTCTCCGTTGACATAGTGTTCTGTCCGGCATTCTTTTCTGCATAATTGATAAATTGGTATCTTGACATGTTCTGTTTTCATTTTTTTTGCAACTGGTAGCTTTCAGTTGTTAATAATAGTGAGGCAAAATTGTTATATTAATCTGTTCTTGCTTCTATCACGTATCTCAGATCATTAGTCTGGTGGCAAAACAAGCTTTAATGGATCTTGAGCATTATTTCACCCAGGAATTGAAATCAGTCCCCAGTGCAACATCTCACTCTGACGGTCTTCACGGTTGCTTTGACTGTAATATCTGTCTTGACTTTGCTCATGAGCCAGTGGTCACCTTTTGTGGCCATCTCTACTGCTGGCCCTGCATCTACAAGTGGCTCCATGTTCAGAGTGCCTCTCTAGCCTCAGATGAACACCCACAATGCCCAGTTTGCAAGGCTGATATATCACATACTACCATGGTTCCCCTCTATGGGCGTGGTCAGGCACCAGCTGAAGCTGAGGTTCAAGGTAAGACAGCCTACAGGGGCATGGTCATACCCCCTCGCCCACCAGCTTGTGGCACTGAAGCTGTGGTATGTAGCATGCCCCAAAATGGTCAGCGGCTTCCTTATCGTAATCCTTACCAGAATCACTACAGTTTTGAAGAACCTTCATCTCCATTACTTGGTGTCAGAAGAACTGCACGGACACGCTTACACCACCCATTTGTAGGAATGTTTGGGGGGATGGATTCTGCCAGGGTTTTTGGGAATTCTCAGAGCTTATATGCTTACCCCAACTCGTACTACCTTGTTGGTAGCAGTAACCCACGGCTGAGGAGGCAGGAAATGCAGGCAGACAAGTCACTTAACAGAATCTCAATTTTCCTTTGCTGTTGCTTTCTTCTATGCCTCTTTGTATTCTAAAACTATAACACAGTCTTGTATTATATTCTTAGTATTGCGGTTTGTATAGTTTGTATAGGCCATCAAATGTAAGATTATGAACCATGGTTTTTAGTTTAGATAGTGTATTACAAGGGGTGATGCTAGTGATTTTTCTTGGGAAGAAAAGCTGTAGCATATCCAGAAAGCAGTTAAAACTTAAATTTTTTCGATTATCTAATAAATCATTTAATGAAAGTTCCATAAGCAGAACTTCCACGATGTTTGTGTAGTCTGGCTAGATATTGAAGCAAAATTTATTGGTTAACTCTGATCTGAAGTTCGCGATAACTTCACATGCATGCCTTTGAGTTCTTCAATCTTCACAATTGTGAATGTTTTACAAGGATATGTTGCTTTGTGTCTAAGCTTTTTGTGAGTGAAAGATTGCAACTTTCATTAGAGGCACAAATGAGGTGATAGGTACAACAAGTTGAAGCTTTTACGTGTAAAACTTAGTAGCAGCAAGTGGTTTTCAGGACCAACATCAAATAGTGGGAGTTTTAAGTTCCTCCATGGGCCCTGGTTTCCTTGCTAGATGTAATTAGCATGGGAAAGGAAAGGACCCCGTTCCTTTCCTCAAGATTGGATTTGGGAAGACAACAGCTGTTTCTCACAAAAGAAGTGGCCCCAAATTGTCCATTTCAGTGATAGGAGAAATAATGAATGCAAGCAAAAGTTTCCTTGCACAAAACACACGCATACACTCATATATGTATAATCCCGATAGTCTTTTGTCTTTTTGGCACTCATGTGTTAATGGAAGATGTGAGCAATCCTTTTAAAAGTAGATAAGTGGGGAATGGTAGAGAACACCAGGACAAGCACTCAAATTACAGATTATTATATGCACAGTATAAATTCTATTAATGCAGAAAAAGGACCAAAGTACACCAATTTCTTAAGTGATCATAGTTAGCAAACCACTCTGTATTATCTTAGAAGACTTTATAACTTGTGGATTCAGTTATGTCTTAAACGCATTTTTCTGGAAGCAATCTAAGCACAGTGAAGTGCAAGTTTCAAATATATGTGATATTTGTATATAAATTTTTTATTTAAAAATTAATTAAGATTTTATAGTATAAGGAGGAAATTACATTCTAGTATTGTGGGTTTAATTGTCTAGACCTGCCTAATTGTGAGAACAATACACTTTACTTGCATTATTGTCCTTGACAGACCAACAAACACATGGGAAACACATCTTTTCCGGAGAAAAAAAGCATAAAGTTTTCTTTTGATAATTGTTTTGCTTTTGATTCTTGAAGGCAGACATCACCTTTTGCTAGCAATTGTTGAGAAACGCCTTCCACCAAATACTAGAATAGCTAGAATTTCATACTTCCATTCTAAGCTAGCTCTTTTCATGGCTTCTTTCGCCTTCATGATTTGATTTTCCTCCAGATATTGTCATGTTAGAACACAACGTGTGCTTGCTGGTGGTTCACTTCCTTTTCCTATTGCAAGGTTTCTAAGGTATAATCTTTTTCTGTTACGCATCAATCAACGATCAAGTATTCATAGGATAATCTCCTTATTTTACTTCTCTATTAAATATTTTGTCTTATCTGCTAATCCATCTTTCAAAATACCCATCAACTCTAAAAACCAATCCAGTTAAGGTACATTATTATTACTTATTCCATTGCTATCAAAGGCACTGCCGGATAATGAAAGTAACGAGGTCAAATTGTTGTCCTCGTCTTTCATTTCAAGACCTTAGTGTGTGTAGTTCCTCATAGGCTCTTGTTTGGTAGTAAAGATTCATAAAGAGGTTGTTGTAAAGCCCTTTGATTGTCGAACCCTGCTTCAAACTTCCCTTTCCATTCTCTACAACCTTCTCATGGACATAGTAGTTAAGTAGACATACATATAACCATTATAGTTTCAACATTATTGGTATGTTAACTCTCTAATTGTTTGTTTGTTTTGTCAAGAGCTCTATAATTTCAAGCCCAATTGTACTTGCAAGCCAAGTTGCTCTTATGTTTTGTTGAATATTATTCGATCTTGGAAATAAGATGATTATGTAATTTGTTTTCTTATGGGTCCAAGTGATAAAAGTGCAATCAAATCTCATATATTACTTTTACATCATTTGCCTATTGTGAATCAAATGTTTGTGGTTGTCCTATAGTCATTAAATTTTCTCTATAGAATTTATAATCAATAGTAATAGTTTCATCTAAATTGTGTGATTGTAAAGAGATTCTTAACTTTAAACGAGTATTAAATTTTATTTTTCTATAAGCTAAATTTCCATTTATTATTCCTATCACTTAATCGTTTAAATTATTCATGCGTTCATCTATGATAGCCATTTGTATTGGAGAGTCTATTCCTTCTTGGAAAGTAGATTTTAATAAAATTTGAATAGTAGATAGATATATATATATATCCTATTTTACGTCGTTTTTTGTCTGGAATTGTTTGTAATTGTTTATAAATTTGTTCTTGATCTATTAGATTTATGCAGATATGTCTATTACATTGGTCTATTTTGATAGGTATTTCATGAATTAGTTTTCCATAATAATAATATGTTTACAATTTATTATATTTTAATGAGATGATAATTAATGTCTTGCCCAACTTTAAGGTTTAACTGTGTTTTGGCAATTTGTTTTTGTTTTTCATTTGATAATAATGTATTAATATGAAAAATTCCAGTAGATTCAGTTAATTCTAAAGTATCTACATCTAATAAATTATCTATAGTGATTTCTGACATATTAATGAAAAAGTCTTTTATGTTCGATTAATAGATTATTCACATTTTGTAAATCTTGACTATATGAATTATATAGATTAGTAGTAATATCAAAATTTTCTTTAATAGATATTAATCCATTATTATTAATAAAAAATTGTAAATAATTATATCATTCTTCATAATAATATTTTTCTATTTTATATTGAGATACTAAACTTTCAAAACACATAATCTCAACATGTAGGTGATTACAGATAGTACAATAGTTAGTCATATATGAGTTTGATAATGTTTTTGAAGACGTTTATAAAGTTGTTTTATTTCTTCTTTTTCTTGTTGATATAAAGTTTTATGATTATTAATAATATTTTGAAATGTCTGAAGAGTATTTGTAGAAGCATTAATAGATATAAGATAGGTATATGTTAAGGTAAATGTTTTAATGCATTGATGACTAACTTTTCTTTTTGTTTCCATATGTATTATCAATAAATGAATAGATCTACAAATAGGCATTAATAATAGATTTTGTTAAGAAGAAAGCTGATAAGAATGTTGTTAAATTTATAGATCAAACAATCATTAAGAAAATCTATAATAATGTTTCTATGTAAATAAGTTAAACTAGCATATAAAAAGATAATAATGGGTTTAAAAAATAAATAATTATTAAATAAAAATAGATGATAAATGATGAAAAGATAAAAACGCAAGTACACATACCTTGTTGTCTTGTTTTCTCTTAAATGTCAATTCTGATGCTAAAGCAAGAAGTTTAGAGATTGGACAGAAGTATTGAAACTAGGAGTTTATTTTTTCACACTCAATTATACCTAGAGTTTAGATTGTATATAGGAACGAGGACAAAAAAAAGAAAGAAAGGAAAAGTAGATTCCTAAGGAATCTACTTTTTGGTCGATAATTGACCTGCCTGCTTCAACTAATAATAGTAAAATTACATAATTGAAGTTGATGGAGGGCAGGAGGAATCTGCTTTTAACTTTTTCTTTATTCTTCAATAATGGCATCTACTGAAGAGTTAGAAGAAATTACATAACTAGTCAATAAATTAACACTAGAGAACAATTCTTTAAAAATTGAACTCATAAAACCTATAACCGACCAAGATGAAATTATTTACGGAAATGAATCAGATCAAGAAATATATGTAGATCAACTTAAGAATGAAGAACAACAAGAAACAAGTCAAAGTGGAGAAAAAAAGAAAAAGAGATAAACAATCAAACTATAATTGGAATTATAAACCTATTGAAACAGAAGAATTAAATTGTTTTGGATATTATCGAAAGGATAATAAAATAAGAAAATTTCCTATAGAACATACACCAAAACATATAACCTTAGGACCAGAAGGAACTCTTAATTTAGATTGTGTATTATCACCACCATTTTTGATTCCGATTCTAAATCTTTTATGATAAATATAATTTCTAATATTTTATCGATTTTTTTATTTATAGTATCTAATATTTGTATTGTTTTTTCATATTTTTGTTCTACTAATTTTTGATTTTGGATTGTAGATAAAATGTTAGTGATTGTTTCTTTTAATTGATTTTCGATAGTTATTTGTTTATCGATTAGTTGAGATAATTGTTTACTAATATTCATAAAGTATTTTTAATATGTTCTGTTAACTCTTTTAGTTGATTTTTTATAGTTGTTTTTTTTATTTAAATTTTGTTTAGGATTAATCTCTTCTTTTTCAATGGAAATTTTGGGTTCTGTAATTCTAATAGGTTTATCTAATGTTATTCCTGGTACGGTAAATCTGATAGGTCTTTCTAATCTTAAAGATTGTGAATGTAAAAGAGATTTGTTATTTAAAGATTTATTTTCAGATAAAGATAATCTAGCGACAGATGTATATAGTAATTTGATTGGATATTTTATTTCAGGGATTTTTCATAAAGTAGTTCTTAAATTAGTACCTACTTTTGCTACTTTATTAAATAGTTTATCAATATAAATTTTATTTTTATTTTTGAATTCAATACTATGATTTGAGTTAGTTAAAGCGTAACTAATTTGATAAGTAATTGAAAAAGGGCATTGTCCAATATTCATTAAATGTTCTATATAGAACTTAGAAACAATTGTAATAGTTTCATCTAAGTTATATGATATCAAAGGAATTCCTAATATCAGTCGAGTAGTAAATTTTATTTTTCCATAAGCTAAATTACTATTCATGATTCCTATTAGTTGATCATTTAAATTAGTCATTCCTTCTTCTATTATAGCCATTCGTATAGGAGAATCTATTCATTCTTGAAATGTAGATGTTAATAATATCTGAATTGTAGATAAATGAATGTAACCTATTTTATGTCTTTTGTCTTCAGGGATTTTTTGTAATTATTTATAAATCTGATCTTGATCTATTAAATTTATTCGGATATGTCAGTTACATTGATCTATTCTTATAGGTGCTTCATGAACCAATTTTTCATAATAAATAATATTTTTTCTATTTATTAGATTTTTAATGAGAGAGTTATTTATATCTTGTCCGACTTTAAGATTTAATTGAGTTTTTGCAATTTGTTTTTGCTTTTCACTTGATAATAAAGTATTGATATGAAACGTTCCAGTTGATTATGTTAATTCTAAAGTATCTACATCTAATTTATTATTTGTATTCAAGTTTGGATATATTAGTTATTTCAGACATATTAACGATTATTATGAAAATTTTTTGATGTTCAGTTAATAGATTTTTTATATTTTGTAGTTCTTGGTTATATTCATTATAAAAAATTTTAGCTGTTTCAAGACATTCTTTGACAGGCTTTAATCTATTATTATTAATAAATAATTGTAAATAACTATATCTTTCTTCATAATGATCTTTTTGTGCTTTGTATTGGGATACTAAACTTTCAAAATATAGAATTTCATTAGCTAAATTTTGTTAGATAATATAGTAGTTCATCATATATGAATTTGATAATGGCTGTGAAAACTATTACAAAACTGCTTTTATTATGCTTTTTCTTAAAAATATAAAGTTTTATGATTGTTGATAATATTGTTAAATATTTGAAGAGTATTTTCAAAGGCATCTATATATTTAAGAAAATTATAAGTCTGTTCAAATTCTTTAATACATCTTTGACTGAATATAATTTTCTTTTCTATATTTATGATTGATAAATGAATAGCTTTATAGGTAGAACAAATAGGCATTAATAATGAATTTTATCAAAAAGATATTGCATAAGAATATTTTTAAAACCATGTGTCAAACAAGCATTAAGAAAATCAATAAGAGTAATTTTATCTAAATAAATAAAACTAGTATAGATAAAAATGATAATAGGCTTTATAAGATACGTATAGATTAAATAAAGTTGAATAATAATTGATGAAAAAATAAAAACATAAGAAAACATACCTTAGGGGGTGTTTGTTTTCATTTTTTTCCTGTTTTTAGTTGTGGTTTTTATTAAAAATAAAACTTTACGTTAAAACCCGTTTGGTCCTTATTGTTGTGTTGCCCTGTTTTAAAAAATAAAAAAACGACAACCATATTAAGAAAACCAGAAAAAGACGTTTCTCTAATATTTTACAACAGGTTTTCGTTTCTTTCGAAACAGATTTTTTTTACCGACTTGCATGTTCAACTGTTGTTTTCTTTCCTCTTGGCTAATTAATAATATATACAAATATTATTAATTTGTATATATTAAATTAAT
>JAOTBA010000002.1:29576599-29591431 GCA_025629845.1 Erythroxylum squamatum | reverse complement strand
AAGTATTCTTTCTTCCCTTCCAGAGCCTCTTCAGGTCTCTTTCACAAAGTATTCTTTCTGCTATCTTAGCCTCTCCAAACTCTAGCCTTTTCTTTCTCTCACTAGAAAGATATTGTGAGCTTTTCGTTATAGTAGTATTTGCTCTCTTGTTTCGCACTTTAGATTTAGAATTTTTCTAAGTAAAACAACAACAACAACAACAAGTTCTCTCAGTCTTCGATTAGTAGTAGTATTTATAGCCTAAATCTCCAATTGCTTCTTGAAAAATTGCTTCTTGTTTCTTCTAGAAACCGTTATTTAGTTGAGTTCTGTAACTAACTCCAACTAACTAACTATCTGATGTTCTAGTGTATCTTCTTTTTTGTATCGTCTGATTTTGTCACTTCGTCAATGATGACGTGTCGTCTGTGTTTTGCTTCCTCTGTGATGACGCGTCGTCTATGTTTTGCTTCTTCTGTGATGACATGTCGTCTGTGTTTTGCTTCTTTTGTATTTTTGTGCTTCGTTTGTGATGACTATGTGATACTTACATTTTTCTGCACACTTAACAAACTTATCAAAATAGTTTATTTATATCTAAGATTATTATTATTTGAATGTCACCAAAATTAATATAAGTGAAATCTTCCTGACTTAACACCTATTTTCAAAATTATTCGTCGACTCTCAGCACATAATTTTTCAGGGCGTCGGGATTCCACAGGAACACTTTCTAAAGTTGAATTTTACTTTTTGTGGTGTATGGATAGAAAAACTCCTGTTAATTTAGGTTTTTGGTTTTTAACGAAATTTTAATATGTCTTTAATAAAAAATCTAAACCTTTGATATTAGGATCCTACGTCACTCAATTGGCCATCAATTTGGATTTATTGGACCTTAAAAATATTGACATGATTGTGACTTATGCTATAGAACCCTTGGATATAGAATGTTTGTGCAGGATGGGAATCGTGGACCTAAGTCATAGACGGATATCTTTCACTAATTCGGGTCCAACTATCCCTTTCAATCCACATCCAGCTACAAGAAGTCAAGTTGTAACAGATGCACCGCGTAGCCACCAACCTCCCTAAGCCAATTTGGACGATCGTCTCAGTTCACTAGAACACCGAATGCACCGAATGGAGCATAATTTGATGGCATATTGGGAGCATTAAGGATTCCAACATCCTCACCCACCAACTCCATGATTTCAGACTTCAACAAATAGAGAAGCATTATTTTCTCTCTTTTTTCTATTTTTGCTTCTTCAATCTTATGTCATAACATTGAGGACAATGTTGGCCTAGGTGTGGGGGAAAGATATGGAATACATGTGTGTGACTATGTGGTCTTGCCTTACTTTGATTCTCTTTTCTCTAATTTTTTTGTTCTTTGCATGCTTGTGTTGTGTGTTAAGCCATGAAGCTTTGTCATATTAGTTTGGATGAGATTGAGGGTGTGCATGAAATTAAACTGGGCTAAGTGAGTCTAAAGTGTACCATGCTAATTAATTGCAATAACCGGTCTTGTACACTTAGTCAAAGTTTGACATTTAAGTGATTAGGTAATATGTGGAATTAAGGTAAACTCTTAAATTAAACCTGTGAGCGGATTTGAGCCTTAATAACATCATCTTTATGTCATTCTATTTTCTTGTATTGTGTGATGCTCCTCTAATCAGGCTTGTCTTCAAAACTTGCACCGAACTAAATTGAATTTGTTTGACTACATGGTTTATGAAAATGATTGAGGCCTTCTTTGTTTTAAACCCCTTATCTTAAATGACACACAGAGTCATTTTTCCCTTGCAAACCCCTTTGAGCCTTAACCCTGTTTGTTTTTGAATTAATCACCTTACATTGAAACCCAAAAATCCTTTAGCCTTACCCTATCACAAGTTGAATGAAGTACTAAGTAAGCATTTTGATTTTGGGACTTTTGTTCTGTATTGTATTATGAGATATTTTGATAGGTGCTTCTGCTCATGTGTTTGTTAATTTATGCTGCTATTATTTTCTCTTGTTTTTATTATTTTTCCTTTGTTTTTAGCATTATTCAAGTAAAAAAATAAATAAATAAAAGAAAAAAGGAAAAAGAAAAAAAGAAAGAAAAGAAAAAGAAAAATAATAAAGCATAGTAGCATCAGTTAGTAATGAGTAGTTGCAGTCCCTTGTATTTATGTGTTTATCTCAGAATTTAAATTTGAGTGTCCCTTTTACTTGGTACTCTGTGAATGTTTGTGATTAATCCTTTGCCATTTTTACCTTACCCTTGAACCCAGCCCCATTACAACCCATAATAAAGTCCTTCTGATCTATGAGCTCATGTAATTAAAATAAATGATATTTGGTGAATTTGCAAGTCTATAGTAGTGCAATATGTTAAAAGGAGATTTGAGAGAAACCCTTTAACCTTAAACACTTGAGCGTAAAGAGAGGAATTTGTGAGAAGAATTCACCTTGGTTTCATACTTGCCTTTGAACAAGAATGTCTTAATTTGACTTCGTTTATTTGTATCAGTGAAAAGTGATTATGATGTGTGTTATGTTGGAATTATGCCCATGACCTAATCGTTATGTAATAGATTGAACACTTTTGTTTTGTAATTATTAACTTTGTTTAATATCATGGAAAATAATTATATTATCATATTATGTTTTTTAATCCTAATATGATAAGTCTTTGATTAAATTTATACACTTGCCATCATAATGGAGATTATGATAATGAGAGTCAAGTCATTAGGGTTTAATCTAAAAGTATTCTTGATCATAGGATCATCAAATAAGGACTTTAATGATCTAGTTAGATCAAGTATCTATTGGATGGATATTAGTAGATCTCATTTACTAAGTTAACTGAGAATTTCCAATGGTTAATATTACCTATGAACTGTCAAGTGAGATATTCTCATAAGGATTTAAATATATATTTTTCCTTTGACCTGAGATCATCATAGTAATCAATAGATCACTTATTATGTTTTTATGTCGGGCACCTAGTATGTAAAAATGCAATCCTTCATGTTGTAACCTAAGTCTAGCTGGCCTAAGTTTAGCGGATTGTGTGCACTTAATCTTATAAAGGACGAATTGATAGAGTGTAGTGGTTTGGTATATTTGCTCGTGGGCGAGCAAAAGTCTGGTATGGGGGAATTTGTTAAGTTGTCATTTTTAAACTAATTTTAGATATAAATCTATTTAATGTGTTGAAATTATTATTCAAATTAATGGACTTGTTTCTTGATTATTCTCAAATGATTTTCAACACATGAAAGATGAAATTGGATCAAAAAAAGATGCAAGGAAAGTAAAGAAAATTTGAATTCCCAGCTGGCAGAAAAATAATTGACTAAGCGCAGGCACGTGTAAGGAAAAGATTATCTGCGGAATCTGATTTGAAATCAGATTTTATCCACCTAAGATCCTCATGATTTTAGGAATCAAGTTGTTGCCTTGCTGATGAGGATCTGCGACCTGAATATGTGGGGAGTGTATCTGCTGAAGATTACGATAGGAGGGAAGAGGGAGGACATCGGAAATTATTAAAACATATTCATTGTTTACATCTCATTAAGTTTTTTTTAATGTTTCTACATAGTTTTTCTGCAATAGTTCTTCTGTTTTTTTACGATTTTTTGTATTTTTCTGAAAAAAGACCAGGGATGGAGACTTTGTATTTTGTAATTCTTCTGTTGGTTTTTACTTTTATTATGAGTAGCTAAATTCTTCTTCTTAGTTGAAGGGAACCACGTTATCATCTAGTATGTGTGAGATTTCTAAATAAAGTTTATTTCATTAATGAATATTAAGTGTCTTCCGAATTGTTTTTTATGATTGAATTGATTAATTTCTAGGGTGCGTAACTAGGAATTGATTTGTTTAATTTATATCCAGATCAGTAGGATTTGACGTTCAGTTTTGCTAATCTAAAATGGCAATTAGGACTACCATCTTTACGTTAGAGTTTGGAAATTATAAGAAGATGCTTAACTTGATTAACTACATGTTATACGTGTGTTGTCTTGTTCATTGGTTTCTTAGTTCTTAAAGCTATTAATCAATTAAACTTAAGATCGTATCTAAGTTATTGACCAAAAAGAATGTTTATAATACATGTTTCTGTTCATTTAATCTTAAGAGAAAACATCACCCAATGAATGTTTGTTAATGAATTGAGTTTTATATTGAGGATCCATATTAGTTTGATAACGTAGGTGACCTGAAACCAAGGTTTGTTTACTGAATTTCCAGATTTGATTATTTTTTTTAAATTTTCAATTTCTGCCATTTTTAATTTCTTAAATTTACATGAATTAAAACCCCCCAATTTATTTTAGTTTTAAACTCGTACAACCTGTACCGTTAAAATTCTTCGTGGGAACGATCTTAACTCTACACTAACTATATTTTTCATTGCTAAAGTTGGTATTAATTTGGTTGCAGGCGATAGCAGTACCACCAAGCCGCATGACTCATCACTTCCTGACATGTCAAATAGAATGACTTTCATCCGCGTATCAATTTCCATCAATTTACGATAGGAAAGGGATGCTTATGCTATTAATTCCTACAATCGGAGAGCCAGCCATAGGTGCAAATTTTTTTACAGATATGAGACCTAAAGTAGAAGTTGTACCTCACAAACCATGCAGTTTTGTTCCCATTCCCAGCCCAGGGCCATATGAAAACAATGCTTCAACTGGAAAAGCTGCTTCACCGTAAAGGTTTTCACATATATAACATATGTCACTTGGAGATTAATTATAGATGCTTGCTTGAATCAAGAGGACCAAAATCCCTGCATGACTTGCCTGACTTTGATTTCTCACTTTCTTGGCTTGGTCTCAAATGCACCAGGACATTGATTTCTCAACTTCTTTGCTTGGTTTCAAATGCACCAAGACATTAGGTATTTATAGAAGTACATGACACCACATAATAAATATTCCTTTTTAGTTGGTCTACGAGCTACTACTCAATCTATTATTTATGAAATACCCTCAACTCTCTGTATGTTATCCATAGCTCTACGTGTGAGTTGTTAAAATAGAAGTTTTTGCCTATTTTTTTGACTTAGAACAATAAAATAAAAGAAGTAGAAATGAGTTGAATAAGATATCTTCATTTTTTTATTCACCATTTGGGTTGACGAATTTAATTAGATGGTTGTATGAGTGAAAAAAAACAGCTTCTAAATGTGCAGTAAAAAAAATGGAGGTTCATTTCTTATGTACAAAAGTAAAATAGAAATAAACATAAAAAAACTAGACCGGGTGCCCCAAGATTCGTTGATTAATCATCCTAACTTGAAACGGGTTTAAAAGTAAGTCCTATAGCCTTATTGAGTTTTTACTATCATTTATTTATATGAATTACTCTAAGTTTAACATATATGAATTACTTTAAGTTTAACGGACGATTGAGAAAGAATAGAATGAGTGGATGAATAGGAAGACCAAGATACGCAACGGATTAGTAATATAGGTTCTTTAATTTATTCAAAAGAAAATTTCTGCATAATATTGAATTTTAATATATAAAAAATATTGAATTTTAATATATAAAATATAAAATATAATGTTATAAAAAAATATAAAAAATAATGCTAATTTTCTTTTAAATTTGAATTTTTAATTATAAAAAGAATATAAATTGGGGCAAAAAGTTGGTAGAAACGATCAGGCAATACTCCCCCCGATTCCAATCCAAAGTATACTGTCAACCACCGATCAAAGAAATAACTTAATGAAAAAAATCAATGAAAATGGTGATTTTTTTAATCTCTAAACTATCGAATACAAAAAATCTATTGAATTTGAGAATCAAAACTACGAAGGAGACAAAGAATCCGAGAACAAAGTGGATTTTGAAGCTATTTTCCCCAATCAAGAAAAAGAATTTGAAGAGGATTATGCGGGATCAAACATGATATATAAATTTATATAAATATACTCTTTATATATATATATATATTATTCTAATATACTCTTTATATATGTTCTATATATATATATTATTCTAATATACTCTTTATATTATATTATATATATATATATTTATTTATTTATTTATTTATTTATTCTAATATAGATCTGATTAAAATGTCCAAATGAACTTAAACGCATCTCGGTTCTTGGGAAATACACATTTGAAAATCAAGAAAACAATTTTAAAGTCAAGGAAAGATCCTATCTTCTCTTCTGACTAGGTGAGACCCGGTTGTTCGAGGAAATCCTTGTCGCTACTCTAAGTAGTTTCCTGAGTCTTTTGATTTCCTAACCAATGATAGGCGACTCCGGATCTGAGATTGTACTAGACTGAGCTGCCAGACTACAAATGCTGAGAACCCTAAATCATGAATTTCTATCTTAAAATGCAAATATCACGCCATAAACAAAAAAAATAAAAAATAAAATAGGAGACTTAGGATATGGTACAACTTACAAAACCAACGTTTCAATTCACCGTATAACGCAATAATCGAAAAAAATATATGATCAACTAAAAGGATAGAAATCTAACAACTATAAATGCAAGAATAGTGAACTTCTAATCTTATGACTAAGATTTAGATTTGATATTGATGTTCAAGATTGGAGCAATAAGAGAGGAATGTCACGGCTACAAGGCAAATTAGAGCAATTTCTAAGGCAAATATCCAACTTAAAATAGTCACCAACATTGTTTACCAATCTATGGCACTTGCTAATTGGCAAATAATAAGAAGACACGTGTCCTCAAAATTATCCAGTATTGCCTAAGGCTTAGGTTAAGCCATGTAAATGGGACACATGTCCTCAAAATTAGCCAATATTGCCTAGGGCTTAACTTAAGCCATGCAAATGGGTACTATTTTTTTGTCTTTTACTTTTGTCGTTTATCTTTGATAGTTTAAACATGATTTATGGTTGACTATTTCATATGTTTAGCTTTGTATGGATTAATTCAATTTTATTTATAAAGTGATATTTATATCTACAAATTATCTTTGGTTGCTTTTAATGCAAACTTAATTAGTATTGACAATTAGATTTGATCTTAATTCACTTATAGATGATTCAAAAGAACTTGGTTATAAGTGAAGTATGACTTAAATATTCGCAATTGAATGGGCTGCTAAAGATAGATTTAAATAATCTTTTTGGTATTAAAATGAAATCTTTTATAGAAGTTCAAAGAGCATAATGACTTCTTTAGGTTATTAGCTTGGTAGAGATATGGGTCAACTAACTTAAGCATAGATAGTTGTAGCTTGATATAGTACAATTTCATATTTTAGAAACTTTTGTTAGTCTAGATAATAAATCCTATATAAGTTTATTGAATCATGATATCAAAAATGATACTAAGGGAAGTATTTATCTAATCATTGATTATCATTGATTTCTCTATTTAATTAATTTCTTTTTTATTATTTTGACTATTTCTTTGTTTAGGCTTATTTTATATTTGTATACAATTCCATTAACAATCTTCTTCATTAATTTTTTAGACTACTTATTAGTAGGTGAATTTACTAGATCCATCTAACTTCCTTATGAGATTAACATTCTATTTACCATTATATCACTGACTCTATATACCCTTATATCACTCATCAATGATATCTGCACTTGCTGTTGTCCTCTTATGAATTCTTTGGACCCTTTCTTTGCTGTTGTAGGCCATAACTCAATCTTCTTAATGAGCGTGTGCCAGCTGCCCATTCTGCTATAGTCCTTTGATATCTAGGATTTCGTCTTTCTTCATCGAATGATTCTTGGTACGGATCTGCTAGTTTAGTTGCTCTAAATCTGCATATGCTCTGTCTTGAAATGCAGTAGATCCTTGGTACGGATCTTCCAAGGTTATTATTCTTCGTATTTGTGAAAATACGATTTGTGTATCATCTGCTGCAGCTACTAGCATTTCATATTCTTGTGGATAAGCCAGCCTCCATTGTTGAAACATTCTTTTCATAATTTCACCCAATAGATTTTCTATATAGGTGACTTTTGCTTGATTGTCTATCCAACTCATCCGATTGATAAAATTAGTATTGACTGATTCCCACCTTGTGATTACATACTCATATTGAGATATATCTTCAGGCAATACTAACATTGCTCCAGTTTGTGCCTGTGCAAAAGGTAACATCCATTGATTAGATGTTTCCATTCTTTTTCCTCTAAAGTTTTTCCATCTTTCCCTTATTTCTGGAACATTTATTTTTTGTTCCCCCGTAGCTGGAGGATATTGAGGTGGCCCCATATTGAAGTCTGTTGGGGGTCTATATCCTGAATCAACAACTTGAGAAGTAGATGCTGATTTTATGGATAATATTTCTTGTAGAAATGGAGCTTCTTCCAGATCTAATCTTTCTTCTGGTCTTAATTTTGGATATTCCATTTCCGCCATTAAAACTATTTCTTTTGTATCCTCATTAGTTTGAGGTATACTGAAATACCATGGTAATTTCTTTTCTTTATCCTCATTAAAACTATTTCTTTTCTTTATTTTCAAATATTACCATTGTTTCCGTATTTTCTTTTAAGTTTTCAAACTCATTTCCCCATCCATCACAAATTACTGGGGAATTAATTTCTTCTGGGATCGTATATTTTACCCAATACTTAGCATCTCCAAGATGATCCCAAATAATTCCTTTTTCTTTTTCACTTTGTATAAAGTGATCAGGCAATATTCTATTGATTTGCCTTTGTTCTTCTTTTATAACTCGATGAGTTATAACTAGGGCTCTTTCTATTTGTTTTTCATCTACATCTAGGCTTTCTTCTTCTTCTGGAGTTTGCCTTTTTCCGTAATTAGTAAATCGCATACTTGTAGAGCCATCTACAGTTTCCCATATTTGCGTATTTTGTGGGATTCTTGATGTAGATCCTTTTGGGGGTTTTATTATCCACCTTTCTCCATCAAATGGTTCGGATGAATAATCTTTTCCTGCTATTGCTTTAACTCCATGTGTTGACAAGAAATCCAACAAATTCTCGTTTCTATATCTGAAGGCTGTTGAACTCATATTTGTTAGCCTTGCCACTATTCCTCTTGTAATTAATAAATTGGCTTCTCCTTCTAACCATGATTCATAACCTTTGGTTTTGACTACAATTTCCATCCTTTTGTAAAAATCCGTAATCGTCATCATTTGATCTGGTAGAAAGTACACCAATTCTGTTCCATTTGAGAGGTCAATTTCCATCTGACCTAGAATTCCTTGTTCATCACTGCCCCATCTTCTATCTCTGATCACTATTAATACTTTTACTCCAGCATTTCTCCTATGTAAGGCGAATATTCTGATCATAACCATACCCAAATGTATATGGTTTAATCCTTCCATTCTAAATTTTCATAGGATTCTTTTGTGATCATTTTCATTTCTTCTTGATCATTTTGTCCAATGATCAATTTTCTTTCTTCAGAGTAATCTTGATGTACTCTGTTATTTGGTTCTTGCCAATTTGAGGTATAGAGAACTTTTGCTGGAACCATTGATGCTCTTCTTTGATTGGATAAACTTAGTTGATGATCTGGGTCTAAGTTCATTTCCAATACTCTATTTCTGTTGCTATTCCCCGTTAGACGGTTTATAGCATTTCTTGCAGCTTGTCTATAACGCTTATAATTTTGTATTTGATCTTCCTGCGTTGTAGTTGCAATCATATTTCTTTCGGGATTTCTAACCGAAATTAGTCCCATATTTCTTTCTTCCGCAGTCCTGGGTTCCTCAAAAGAAACACTAGGTCTTGTGCTTGTACTCGTTCTGCTATTCATTGTGATTTAGACTTTGTCAACTTAGCCTTTTCTGAGTTGAATATGTCTTGCAGATTTTTGAAGAAATACGTCTTTCTTGTTACAGTTGGTGGTGCTGTACCTTTTTCTGTTATTTTAATTATGTTGACTTCTTGAATTAATTTATCAAGAGCCTCTTGAAACTGTGAATTTTCTTTTGAAGCTTTAAGAAAACTTGCTTCAATTCTTTCAATTTTTGTCTCTAAAGCCTCTATTTTCTGTAGTGTCTTTACTAAGAGATAAAGCACACCATTGTTCTGTTTGACAGAGATTTTGATTCCTTTGGATGATGTGACTTCTTCGTCTATTTTTCTGAATCCTTCTACCGGTATACCCAAAAATTTTGTTGCTACTAAAGCTTCCTTGTATTCTTCGTCGTTTGCAACAGTTATATATGACATTTAAGTCCACTGCTCATGCAGTTTTTCCAATAGGATTTCAATCTTTTGTAATTTCTTTTCCAACTGTTGGGTCAGTTGAATAACTTCTCTTTCAATTTTCTTTGGCTGATCAACTATGGAGTTAATCAACTCAGATATTTCGCTTTTTGTCAGGAGTCTTTTTATCCTTTTTTCAAGATTTTCTATATTCAATATTTTTTCAAGTTTTTCAAAATTTTCATGAATAATATGAAAATGCTTTAAACAAACATTAGACAAAACTATTAAACGATCAAACAATACATTAATATTATGCAAGGTATTTAACTGCAAATCACAAATAAAGTTTAGCTGCCTATTTTCAGAAAGATACACATGTTTAAAACCCTTCTTATAACAAGAAAATTTTATTCCTTCAATGGACGCAGTTTCAAAAACTGGTCCTGTAGCAAGATCCAGATATTCCAATTGTTTTCTGTTTTGATAGTATCTATCTATGGATTGTTTAAACCTTTCACTCATATGCCTCTAACCTTCCTATTAATCTCTCGGCTTAGTTGTAGTGATCACTCAAATTTTCCTCCTTACACGGCTTCCTCGCCTTTTCGTTAAGTACTTCTTCTTTTGTAATCACCAAATCCACAACAAAAGGCTAACAGGCATAGAACTATCATACAAATGATAGGTTTTAAACCAATTGTTGCACAAACTATCAGAACAAGAAGTATATATATATGAATACAAAGTTTGAAATCATCCATTGAACTAATAAAACTTAAATGTTTTAAGAACAATCCTAAACATGCTATCAACTTATTTATAGGCAACTAAACAAAAATTTTAGTTACTCATACCTTGCTCTGATACCAAGAAAAACGATTGATCGCGTAGCCCAGTTGAGATCTTTGTGAGACACTATTATAAATCCTATATAATAGTGCGGATTATCGCTATGAGTAACACAAAGTTGGCGGAATATTTGAAATTTTATTTTCTGGAAATTTTTACAAAGTAGAGAATTTCTGAGCGTTGGTAGGTGCTACCGATGTGTTCTCCAAATACATATTGAGTCCTTAAATAGACTCTGACAGAACAAACTAGAAGAAAATAATTGAGAATGACTCATCAATCCGGGTGCGCTCTGGGCCCTCGTAGTCGATTGATGCAAGCCACTTAAATTATTTGCCTTCTTTTGACTTAGTGAGCTATCCACTAGTCACTACAAACAAACTTAGAGGAATTAACAGATATTCTACTTCGACAAGTGTTTGTTCAAAATTAAAGATGCTCTGGGTGGGAAAAACAGTGATCCCACTACTTAATAATTTATACAAAAACTAGACAGCTGTGTAGATAAGTGGGAGACAAAGAATCTCCTTTTCTTTTGATAGTCAAAGGACTATCACATGCTATTGTCCATTATGAATTCTTTGGACCTTTCCTTTGCGTTGGTCGGCCATAACTCATTCTTCTCAGTGAACGTGTGCCAGCTTCCCATTCTGCTGTAGTCCTATGATACCTAGGATTTCGCCTATCTTTATCGGATGATTCTTGTTGATTTTGATATGTTCTACCGATTCCTTCATCCTTTTGACTGAATGGAAACTGAGTCGTTGCCATGTCTCTCATTGCTTCTTCATGATGAATTTCAGATTCCAATTTTTCTTTCTTTAATTCTCCTATCGTTTCCATGAGCTCATCAACTTCTTGCTGCAGACGAATAATTTCCTGGTTATAGACTTCGGTTAAAGGACCTTCACGTGGTTCTTGTTCAATAAATATTTCTTCATTGGATTTCACATATTGCATCATATACTCCAAGGCTTTGTTGAATGCGTAAAACCCTTTAAATTTAGGTTTTGCCATATCCACCGTTTGCTTAAGTAATGATGAATAATAGCAATAAATTCCTCTTCTGGTCCATTGACTAATGAATAATAAGAAAAACTCTTACCTAGTGGTGGATCCATAATTTTGCTGAAATAATATTGAAGAGCACAACAAGCCTTTTGCTTTTGTCCACTGCTATTTGCCTTCCAGATTGCGTCCAACAGACATTTCTGTTGCTTGTCCAAAGGTAAATTATCCAAGGGACGATATGCTTTTGGATCTAAGGGATCCGAAATTGGTAATTGCGTATTGCCAAAGCAGCAAAATCGTTGACTATTTCTTTCCTCTGTTGTTACAGGTGAGGACCTTTTCTTTATTGGGCTTGAGGCCCTTTTGATCAACTCTTCTACCCGAACATATCCTGCAGGGGTTTTCCCGAGCAGGCTTTGAGCTTGTTCCTGTTTCTTTTGGGTAGGCCTTTTATCTCTTCTAGAGCCTGAGGAACATTCCTCGGTATCTATTCTTTTTGTTTCCTTCTTGAGTCTTCTATTATAGAGATCTTCCAAAGTGAGATAGGGCTTTGTAGATTTTCCTTTATCTCTTTGTTCCATGATATTCCTGCAAGTTTAGAAACAATTCGAGATAATTGATCAGCAATTAAATTTCTTTTACCGTCAATGTGTTCAAAGACGATATTGACACCAGCGCCTGTTATATAATCCGTAAAATTAATCCACCTAATTCTAGATGGTTTATTTTGGGATTGTTTGTTGTAAATGCTAATGATTGCCTGGCAGTCAATTCTGAGGGTTATTTCTTTTTGATCCAAATAATGGATCTCGAAGGAATTCAAAGAATTTAGCAAGCAACAATTTCCGCATCAATTGTTGACTTTATTGTATCAAATTTTCCGCTTGCGTAGGCAAAAAAAATTTCTGTTGACTTTGAGTCCCCTTTTGTCTTCCTCCATTTAGTTATTCCTCCCCATCCCTCCATACATCCATCTACTTCTAAAATTATGTATGCGTCTTATGGAGGTAGCTCCATGTCTGGTAGGTTATTCACCATTTCTTTGATTCTTTTGACTATATCCCAATCCATATAGTCATTCTTTTGTCTGCATTGGGAGCAGTCTTGTTGTATAAAGGTCCTACTAATATTCCTAATTTATGAATATAACTTCTGGCATAATTAAGAATTCCTAACCATGCCCTTAAACCTTTTTTTTCTTTTAGTTGTTCCTCAGGAAATTCTGATAACTTTTTGATTATATGAGGTTGCAACTTTATTTTTCTATTGCCAATTATGGCTCCAAGGAATTCCACTTCGAGTACTCCTACATGCATTTTTTCTTTTGATAGGACTAAGCCATATCTTTTGCAAATATTGAAAAATATCTACAAATGTTTCTTATGTTCTTGTGCTGTCTTAGAGAAGACTAAGATGTCATCTATATAAGCAGCAATATATGCTTTATGCCCTCTGAAACATTGATCCATTTTT
Source organism: Erythroxylum squamatum (assembly GCA_025629845.1). Taxonomy (NCBI): domain Eukaryota; kingdom Viridiplantae; phylum Streptophyta; class Magnoliopsida; order Malpighiales; family Erythroxylaceae; genus Erythroxylum; species Erythroxylum squamatum. The sequence continues at coordinate 29,577,941 of JAOTBA010000002.1, read as the reverse complement.
CTTTGAAAAATCGCAGGTGCGTTTTTCAGTCCAAATGGCATGACAAGCCATTCATAGAGCCCATCTGGAACAATGAAAGTTGTCCAAGGAATTGATTCAGGGTGCATTGCTATTTGATGGAATCCACTTTTCAAGTCAAACTTACTATAGATATTGCTATTTCCCACTTTCTTGATAATAGTGTTGATTCCTGGCAATGAATACTAATCCTTATATGTATTCTCATTCAGCTTTCGATAATCAAATACCATCCTTTCCTTGCCATGTTTTACTTCTCCAGTCTTTGGATCAACTGAAGTTCTTGAATAAACCATCATGGCCATTGTTCTATGTCTTGATGATGATGGTCTGATAACTCCTAATTCCAGTAGAACTTGAACATGTTTCTTGAATTGAGCTTCCATAAGAGGGGTTACATGCTTAAGAGGCTTGTCTTGAATAGTGAGATTTGGGTTGATTACCTCAATTTTGCACAGTATTCCATTTTTGGCCCAATGCTTTTGAGGATTTTTCCCAATAAATTCGAGATCCTCTAATTCTTTTAGAGCTGTTTCTATTTCTTTTGAGTATTCAGGCATACTCTTGCCAATGTTATAATATACCATATCTCTTATGGTATAATACTCATCAGTGTCCAGCTCTAATTTTGGTATAGCTAAGGTAGCTATTTTTATTTCTGTACTTGTCGAAACTTTTGACAAGTTTTTGTAGAATGTAACCGTATTTCCTTCCAATCTTATGCCACCTTGTTGTGCACGAATGAAGTTACATCCTATAATAACCTGGATACCATCTTGAGAATTCATGGGAATACATAATGTAAAAGGTATCCTGTATGTATTCTCACCAATAATCATTATCCCATTCTTCAGCTTGTATTCTGATTTGAAAACAGAATTGACCCCATATATTTCCATTGCATAGTTGATCTTTTCCTTTGCTTCTGTAGGGATTACATCCATTTTGACACAGCACTTCGTAGCTCCAGTATCTAGGATTGCTCTTAACTGAAAATCCTTACATCCTGGTATTCTGAACTGTATGTCAAAATTGTAAAGCTGATTGTTGATTCTTCCTTTTGGTATTCCATCTTTTTCTTCTGTGAGAGCAAAAATATTAGCTCTACTTTCTTTTTCTTTAAATAATTCCCCTTTAGGTTGTCTAAAGAGAACTATTTCTCCAATTTCTTGTTCTTCATTATTTCTTTTGTCAAATGGACTTGACATTCTTTCTGTTTCAGTCAATTGTTCAACTAACTGAATTTGTGGAATAAAATATTGCTCAATAATAACTTGAGCTATTGCATCCCCTGTATCCACAAAATATTCTTCAGGATTAGTAT
>JAOTBA010000002.1:29565152-29576499 GCA_025629845.1 Erythroxylum squamatum | reverse complement strand
AAGAAGACAAGGTTTTGTCTTATTTATAGCTAGCTTCTTTTATAAGCCTCTTTGTCCATTATTTACAAAAAAGTCCCTCTTGGACTGGTTCTTTAAAATCCGTTAGTACAATTTCCTATGACCACCAAAAAATATCAAACATCCTTAATTTGATGTCACCAAAAATTATAGTTCACACCGATTATTTATTTATTTATTTTGGTGTAACGGGTAAATTAGATACCGGGTGTTACATCATTAGAATATATAGATGATATAATTATATTTTCTAATAAAATTATAGATGTTCATTTACAAAAAGTTAAACAAGTTTTAATAAAATTCCAAAAACAAGGATTAATTTTAAGTAAAAAGAAAATTAAATTAGCCCAACAAAATATAGAATATCTAGGTTTAGAATTTTATAATGGCTTCCTTAGATTACAACCAAATATTCTTGAAAATTTACATAATTTTCCCAATAGATTAGAAAATGTTAAAGAAGTTCAAATTTTTTTTGACTATTAAATTACATATCCGATCAAGGATTTTTAAAAAATCTAGCAATAGATAGAAAACAACTACAATTAAAGTGCAGTCCAAAACATCAATGGACTTGGAAAAAAGATGATACTCAAGCAATACAATCTTTAAAAAATCTTTGTAAGAAATTACCAACATTATATAACTATAATGCTAAGGATAAATTAATTGTACAAATTGATGCAAGTATTGATATATAGGTAGGATGCCTTTTGGCAAAACCTCCTAATTCAAGGAAATATCTTTTATGTAAATGTATTAATGGGACTTTTAATCCTATTGAATGGAAATATCCTATTCATGAAAAAGAAACACTTGCATGTATTAAAACATTAAAAAAATGGAAAATTGATTACTTGTTGAATTTCAAATTCAAACTGATTCAAAATATCTATGTGGATTTACAAAATATAATATTAAGAAAAACTATAATTAAGGACGTTTGAATAGATGACAACTTGAATTAAGTCAATATAATTTTCATATTAATTACATAAAATCCTTCACTAACAGTCTTGCAAATATACTCATAAAAGAATGGAAGCAGCTATGTTAAGCCTTAAGGTGTCACTTGGAAAAAAGGAAGCAGAATTATTAAATCTACAACAGCAAGTAAGTATTGTTACTAAAGAAATTAATTAGCTTCGATCAACTATTTCCCCTTTAGAAAAAACAACAATCCTCTGTTAACACAATACCTAATATCCAATCAATCACACCACAACAAATAACACAAACACCTTGACCCCAATCTGAAAAACTGTAAATACCAGCCCATTATCTGAAAAGAAAGATGACCACAAAGACAACAAAGTCTATGTCATTTTCAATGGACCCATCGCTGGTATTTATGACGAATGGCACAAAGCAGCCATTCATATTACCATAAACCCTCTATTATTCATCAAAGCTATCCAACTAAAGCAGAAACCAAAAAAGCATTGACTAACTTCAAAGAACCAGAGATATCTTTGAAACCACAATACAAAACTATCCTTGAGAAACAACCATCAATTTCAAAAATGAAACCTTTGGAAAAACCAATAAATCTTGAAAAAATCAATGCAGTCCCTACCCATGCCTTAAAGAATGAAATGAAGAAAATCACTTCAGAAATTTTTTATTATTATTTTCAAGCCTTAAATGAATGGACTGAAGAAAAAAAATCTTCCAATATTATCCACAAAATAGAGGAACATATGGACGTAAAGTAATTATTTTTCCTGGATCTAATCCTATTACATCCTATCTATTTTTTCAAAGTGGTTTGGTAGATACAATCTACCTCACCAATTTAAACACCCTCATTGAATTTCTAGCCGGATTCATTTAGCAATCAAGAATTATAAAGAATGATTTGTAAAAGACCGCGAAATATTTATCAAAGTATTTAGCACTTATCCAATTTTTAAGCAAGCCTAAACTTTGAAGGAAACAGAAGTTCAACTATCTAGACTTGCTTATGTACAAATCAATATAAGCAATGGCATGTATCCACCTATAGACACACCTCCAAAATATGAATTCAATTGGGATTTGGCCAATCAATTTAATCTACATTGTATCGAAGGCGTTTATCAGCAGTACTTGAAGATTAACTCTGAATCACTAATCAAGATCAATTATCCTGGACCAAACATCATCACGACCTCAGCCTACAAATCAGCCATCTCGCCAGATGCTCCATAACTCATTAAACAAGCTGAAGCATCATTTTCTACATTATTCAATGGTCTTTCTGAACAATGGGAACAAGCAATCTGTCAGCAATTACAACATTATCCTCAACATCAGTGTCAACAATGCCCATCTACATCTCAGCCGAAACAACCAAAACATGACAACTCATCGGATGATTTAATTATTTAAGAATGATGTAGGCCCCTTGTTGGTCATAATTATGCAGGCCAACTATTGGCCACCGAAAGTAGATTTGTTTGCTTTCACCTTTTGCTTTTTCTTCACTTTACTTTCCCTTTACTCTTTTACTTTTTAGTTTTGCATGGATGTCTCCATCTTTGATTATATAATGTAAGACCTAACCTCATTGAAGGTGTGAGAAAATAAAATAAGTTTTCATAACTCTCTCTTTATATTCTTGTCCTTACACCTGCACATTGGCCATTAAGAGAAAAAGAGAAACCCAGGTATATTTTCTTATGTTTTTATTTTTTCATCATTTATTATTCAATTTTATTTAATTTGCATTTATCTTATGAAACCTATTATCATTTTTCTCTATACTATTTTTATTTATTTAGATAAAAGTACTCTTATTGACTTTCTTAATGCTTGTTTGACACATGGTTTTATAAATATTCTTACGCAATATCTTCTAAAAAAAATTCATTAATTATGCCTATTTGTTCTACATGTAGTGATATTCATTTATCAATTACACATATCGAAAAAAATATATTCAGTAAAAAATGTATTGAAGAATTTGAACAAACTTATAATTTTCTTAAATCTATAAGCGCCTCTAAAAATACTCTTCAAATAGTTAACAATATTATTAATAATCATAAAACTTTATATTTTCAAGAAAAAGACAAATTAAAACAACTTTATAACATTTTTCACAATCATTATCAAATTCATATATGACAAACTACTGTGTTATATGTAAGAATTTAGATAATGAAATTTTATATTTTGAAAGTTTAGTATCGCAGTATCTCATTAGATGCAAAATCTAGATATTGGCAATTAAGATTACATAAAAATACAAAACTTTTAATTGCTTTTACTTGTCCACCTCAAAAACACTAACAGTGGAATGTATTACCATTCAGACTAAAACAAGCCTTAAAAATTTATCAACAATTTATGGATAATAATTTAGAAGGATTAGAAGAATTTTCATTAGGATATATAGACGATATAATTATATTTTCTAATAAATCTACAGATGATCATTTACAAAAAGTTAAACAAGTTTTAATAAAATGCCAAAAACAAGGATTAATTTTAAGTAAGAAGAAAATTAAATTAGCCCAAATAAATATAGAATATCTAGGTTTAGAATTTTATAATTGCTTCCTTAGATTACAACCAAGTATTCTTGAAAAATTACATAATTTTCCCAAAATATTAAAAAATGTTAAAGAAGCTCAAAAAAATTTAGGACTATTAAATTACATATCTGATCAAGGATTTTTTAAAAATCTAACTGTAGAAAGAAAACAACTACAATTAAAGTGTTGTCCAAACATCAATGAACTTGGACAGAAGACGATACTCAAGCTGTACAATCTTTAAAAAATCTTTGTAAGAAATTACCAGCATTATATAACTATAATCCTAAGGATAAATTAATTGAACAAATTAATGCAAGTATTGATACATAGGCAGGATGCCTTCTGGCAAAACCTCCTAATTCAAGGAATTATCTTTTATGTAAATATATTAATGGGACTTTTAATCCCACTCAATGAAAATATCCTATTCATGAAAAAGAAACACTTGCATGTATTAAAACATTAAGAAAATGAACAAATTGATTTATTACCTATTGAATTTCAAATTCAAACTGATTCAAAATATCTATATGGATTTACAAAATATAATATTAAAAAACTATAATTAAAGACACTTGATTATATGGCAACTTGAATTAAATCAATATAATTTTCATAAATTACATAAAATCCTCCACTAACAGTGTTGCAGATACACTCAAAAGAGAATGAAAGCAGCTATCTTAATCCTTAAAGAGTCACTTTAAAAAAAGGAAGCAGAATTATTAAATCTACAACAACAAGTAAGTATTGTTACTAAAGAAATTAATCAGCTTCGATCAACTATTTCCCTTTTAGAAAAATGACAATCCTCCATTGACACAATACCTAATATCCACCCAATCACACCACAACAAATAACACCAACACCTTTACCCCACTCTGAAAAAACTGTAAATACTACCCATTATCTCAAAAGAAAGACGACCATAAAGAAAACAAAGTCTATGTCATTTTCAACGGACCCATGGCCGGTATTTATGACGAATGGCACAAAGCAACCATTCATGTTACCAATAAACCCTTTATTATTCATCGAAGCTATCCAACTAGAGCAGAAGCCGAAAAAGCATTGACTGACTTTAAAGAACCAGAGATATCTTTGAAACCACAGTACAAAACTATCCTTGAAAAATAACCATCAATTTCAAAAATAAAACTTTTGGGAAAACCAATAAATCTTGACAAAATCAATGTAGTCCGTACCCGTGCATTAAAGGAAGAAATGAAGAAAATCACTACATAAATTTTTTATGATTGTTTTCAAGCCTTAAATGAATGGATTGAAGAACAAAAAATCTTTCAATGTTATCCACAAAATAGAGGAAGATATGGACCTAAAGTAATTATTTTTCCTGGATCTGATCCTTTTACAACCTATCTATTTTTTCAAAGTGGTTTGGTAGATAGAATCAACCTCACCAATTTAAACACGCTCACTGAATTTCTAGATGGATTCATTTTAGCAATCAAGAATTTTAAAGAACAGTTGCTAAAGACCGCGAAATATTTATCAAAGTATTTAACACTTATCTGATTTTTAAGCAAGCCAAAATTTTGAAGGAAACAGAAGTTTAATTATCTGGACTTGCTTATGTACAAATCGGTATAAGCAATGGCATGTATCCACCTATAGACACACCTCCAAAATATGAATTCAAATGGGATTTGGTTAATCAATTTAATTTACATTGTATTGAAGGCGTTTATCAACAGTACTTGAAGATTAAATCTAAATCACTAATCAAGATCAATTATCTTGGACCAAACATCATCGTGACCTCAGCCTACAAATCAACCATCTCACCAGATGCTCTACAGCTCATTAAACAAGCTGAAGCATCATTTTCTACATTATTCAATGGTCTTTCTGAATAATGGAAACAAGCAATCTGTCAACAATTACAACATTATCCTCAACATTAGTGTCAACAATGCCCATTTACATCTCAGCCAGAACAACCAAAAGATCATAACTCATCGGATGATTTAATTATTGAAGAATAATGTAGGCCCCTTGTCGGCCATAATTATGCAGGCCAACTATTGGCCACCGAAAGTAGATTCGTCTGCTTTCACCTTCTTCTTTTACCTTCTGCTTTTTCTTTACTTTATTTTTCCTTTACTCTTTTACTTTATAGTTTTGGACGGATGTCTCCGTCTTTGCTTATATAATGTAAGATCCAACCTCATTGAAGGTGTGAGAAAATAAAATAAGTTTTCTAACCTCTCTCTCTATATTCTTGTCCTTACGCCTGCACATTGGCCATTAAAAGAAAAAGAGAAACCCAGGTATGTTTTCTTATGTTTTTATTTTTTCATCATTTATTATTCAATTTTATTTAAGCTGCATTTATCTTATGAAACCTATTATCATTTTTCTCTATACTAGTTTTATTTATTTTGATAAAATTACTCTTATTGATTTTCTTAATGCTTGTTTGACATATGGTTTTAGAAATATTCTTATGCAATATCTTCTTGAAAAAAATCATTAATTATGCCTATTTGTTCTACTTGTAGATCTATTCATTTATCAATTATACATATAGAAAAAAATTATATTTTGTAAAAATGTGTTAAAGAATTGGAACAAACTTATAATTTTCTTAAATTTATAAATGCCTCTAAAAATACTCTTCAAATAGTTAACAATATTATCAATAATCATAAAACTTTATATTTTCAAGAAAAAACCAAATTAAAACAGCTTTATAACAGTTTTCACAATCATTATCAAATTCATATATGACGAACTACTGTGTTACCTGTAAGAATTTAGATAATGAAATTTCATATTTTGAAAGTTTAGTATCTCAGTACAAAGCAGAAAAAGATCATTATGAAGAAAGATATATTTATTTACAATTCTTTATTAATAATAATGGATTAAAACCTATCAAAGAACGTCTTGAAATAGCTAAAAAAGTTTATAATGAATATAACCAAGAACTACAAATTATAAAAAAATCCATTAACTGAACATCAACAAATTTTTCATAATAATCATTAATATGGCTTAAATAACTAATATATCTAAACTTGAATCTACAAAAGATAATATATTAGATGTAGATACTTTAGAATTAATAGAGTCAACTGGAACATTTCGTATTAATACTTTATTATCAAATAAAAAGCAAAACAAATTACAAAAACTTAATTAAATCTTAAAGCAGGACAAGATATAAATAACTCTCTCATTAAAAATCTAATAAATAGAAAAATATTATTTATTATGGAAAATTAGTTCATGAAACACCTATAAGAATATATCAATGTAACGGACATATCCGAATAAATTTAATAGATCAAGAGTAGATTTATAAACAATTACAAAAAATCCCTGCAGATAAAAGACAGAAAATAGGTTACATACATTTATCTACAATACAGATATTATTAAAATCGACATTTCAAGAAGGGATAGATTCCCCTATACGAATGGCTATAATAGGTGAACGAATGACTAATTTTATTGATCAAGTAATAGGAATCATGAATGGTAATCTAGCTTATGGAAAATTAAAATTTAATACGCGATTACAATTAGGAATTTCTTTAAAATCACATAACTTAGATGAAACTATTACAATTGCTTATAAATTCTATAGATAACATTTAATGAATATAGGACAATATCCTTTTTTCAATTACTTATCAAATTAGTTACGCTTTAACTAACTCACATCATAGTATTGAATTCAAAATTACAAATAAAATTTATATTAATCAACTATTTAATGACGTAGCAAAAGTAGGTACTAATTTAAGAACTACTTTAAGAGAAATACCTAAAATAAAATGTCCAATCAAATTACTAGATACATCTGTTCCTAGATTATCTTTATCTAAAAATAAATCTTTAAATGAAAAAATCTCTTTTACACTCACAACCTTTAAGATTAGAAAGACCTATCAGATTTACTGAACCAGGAATAAAATTAGACAAACCGATTAGAATTATTGAACCTAAAATTGCTATTGAAAAAGAAGAAATCAATCTTGAACAAAATTTAAATAAATAAATAACAACTATAAAAAATTAACTTAAAGAATTAACGGAACCTATTAAAAATACTTTATGAGTATTAGTAAATAATTATCTGAACTAATCGAAAAATAAATAAATTTCAAAAATCAATTAAAACAAATAATCACAGACATTCTACCTGCAATTCAAAATCATAAATTAGTAGAACAAAAATGTGAAAAAAAACAATAAAAATATTAGATACTATAAATAAAAAACTTGATAAAACATTAGAAATTATACTTACAATAAACAAATTAGAATTTGAAAGAAAAAAGTTAAGGATTTTGGGTACTAATTGGAAAGTTATTTTGAATCGCTAGCATCACTATTATGGGAGAATTGTTTTGGCATATAACTTAAATTACATGCAAGTGGAAGAATTATGGTCTAGTGATTAGGCAATGCATGTTTTTCTCCAATTCTTGAAAAAGAGGAGTAAGTTCTATGTCTCCATTATCTATGGATCTAATCTCAACTTTTAAAGGAGGATCTTATGGAATGGTTTGGATAAGAATCAAATTTGTTACCCTTACCCATGGTTAGTATGTGGAGATTTTAATACAACTCTCTATAGATTTGAAGCTGAAGGTAATTTAGCAAAAAAAATTACACCTTTAACTTTAAAGAGTGTGTGGAAGACTTGTTTCTTGAAGATTTGTGATATGAGGGGTATAGATTCACTTGGAGCAATAAATAAAAAGGTAGATTTTCACTTTGAGAAAAACTGGATAAAGCATTAGTGAATCTTGCATTGTTGCTCATTTTCTCATAAATCAAAGCCAAATTTATAGATCCTTTCTTCTCAAACCATTCCCCTATTTGGATAGGAAATCTACTCCAGAAGGTATGAAAAATATTTCCTTTTAGATTTAAAAATTATCTTGCCTTTAACGATGGATTTCAGGAGGCAGTTGATAGAGGTTTAGCGATTGGTTTATATGTCTTTAAGCAATTCATATATACCTAAAAGCTAAAGGTTATCAAGAAGGAATTAAAGACCTTAAATGAAAAAAGGGTTCCAACTCTATTATAGTTATTATTGAACCAAAGGGAAGGCTTCTAAGGATTCAATAAAGCCTTTCGGATAATCCATAATGTGTAGATTTGCTAGAAGAAGAGAAGATTGCTTTGAGAAGTTAAAGTTAAGGATCATGCTTCCCTTATCAAGAAAAGGCCTAGGATCAATTGGTTAAATGATGGTGATAAATGTATTAAATTGTTTTTCGATTTAGATATGGCCAAGAAGAATACCAATAACATTTGCTCTATTGTCTCTCAAAATGGTGTCTCTAATAATTTAATACCATTAGTTGCCACATACGACTTCAAACATGACTATTATGTATTGTATTCAAGTTCTAGCAATGGGTTTTTATAAAAAAAACAATCTAATAGAGCATTAAGATCATTCTTACATAATACTCAATGCCATGAACATAGGACAACGTAAACAATTCGTAAAGAGGGAAAAAACACGATACATAAAGATGACATGTTTAAATGTGCTCCTCAGTGTTGACTTCATCTCTGAACTGATGTTAGGAAGTTAGCCCTCCATATTCTCCATAAATCTCCAAGAAATAAATCTTTTTCGCCTATGTTCTTATCAAAAAAGAAAGAAGAATGAAGAATAATCCAAGATTGTCTTTCTGGCGTCATAAAATATGCTATTTATAGTCAAAGTAGGTTTTTCAGGTGGACAGGTGGCAGACTTACGGGCATGACTTGGTCTAACAAGCCATGAGTATGAGTCCAGGTCACACTGCGTGAGAAGTGTATCATGGCCATGACTTATTTGTCATGGTCGTGAGATACATCTCATGGCATGACTTTGTCATTTTTCATTTCTTTTGGCATTTTCTTGTCTCCTCTTACTGTAATCCTTCTCCTTCTTGTTCCATGAAGATAATTGAGTGTGAATCTCAAGAAGATGGCTCAATGAGTATGCTTTCAACTCACTTTAGCTAGTATGCTTCCAAATTGTACCTAAAATCAAATATGAACTAAAGTGAGTGTCCTAAGCATTTCAAAGCATTATTCACTAAGTTTCATGGATTAAATGTATCAATAATTAATCGTATATCACTTGTATAAGGATTGCTATATTTTGATACTACTTAAGACATATTCTAGTCAAGGGCAGCTTAGTCAGTAGTTGACAAGGTGTCGTTACCCTTACAAATTAATCCTACACAAATTACAAGTAGTATATGGAAGTAGGGATTGTTCCCTCGAAGAACTGATATTGGAATGCTAACTGTTGGATCCTGCTTATTTCCAGAGTCCAACGCTTGCTTTGATACCGCATCTGTTGGGTCCGGTTTCTGAAGCCTAACTATCCGAAACATCATAAGACGTGAGCGTGCATATTACCTTGAAGGGTTATTGCATTGGACCCTCATTAGCCATCATTAGTTCATCTTCATTCTCATAACATCCTAAAAATTTTCCTCACAATATGTTCAATGGCATGCCCAAACAAATCAGTCACCATACTCTAACTCATTTCTCCTAGTTATGAACATAATTTGGAAATATTCAAACCAGAATTTCAATTGAATTCTTCAAAGAAATTGTAGCTCTAAGTCTCTAGTTTGTTTTGAAGCAAGAACCATCTTAATCGGAGCTCTATAGATGAAGATATGCTTATAAAGCTAAAGGGTGATCATACCCAATCATGCTCTCCCAACCGATCCCTCATTTTCTTTCCATCAAACTTTTTCAAATCAACTCCAAAATATACCAATTTTTATGGAGAGATAGAAAAATGTCTCAGAAATCTATTGCTTTAAGAATCACTTCATTTGGAAGTCGGATGAGGAAGTTATGCCCAAAAGAATCAAACATGTTTATACCCTCAATCGTATTGTACCTAACTTGGTGCAATTACCATAACCTTCAATACAGATGTCTGATGGAGTTTGTTCTTAAACGATTTGAAATAAGACTTCTAGATCTACAACTTTTATGAAGACCATAAAGCGAGATTCTGCCTCTAAATCATGATTTGCTGAAGCTGTCCTATGAATGTCCGTTTAACAGACATCCATGTCCGTTTAACGAACATTGTCAGGCCTAGGGGCTCTTTTTCACTCGAGAAGGTCAGTTTAACGGACATTGGCGAGGCTGGGGGTCCTTTTTCACCTGAGAAGGTTCATTTAACGGACTTAAAGTCCTTTTAACGGACATAGGGGTTCCCCAAACCCCTCCAAAGCCTCTCCAATGCTTCCTATATCCAATCTAACACCATATTCACTCATAATCTTCCCAAATTCAACTCTACTAGTGTCAAATCACTTCATATCAATTCAAATACCAAATTTATCCCATAAAACTCTCAAATCTGATCTCCAATGACTCATCACGTACACAAACTCTCATCATTCTCCATAGCTGTCATGTTCATACCTCCTATGCAGCATCACATCTTGTAATGATCATATCTTTTCACTCCGGTATCCAAAAATTACAAACTTTAAAGCGTTGGAAAGCTAGAAGGACCAGCTACATCTTCTATGAAGACAACTTTGACCAGTTCTACCTAGATTAGTCCAGATTTTCCCTAGAGGTCAGAACACAAATATTATCCCTGTGAAAACTTACAAAACCTTCCCAACTTTACTTCCTCTATTATAACATCATTCTTATCCATTCTTAATTCCTATTTTCTTTTCCACAGCATCTCATTTATGTGTATATATATATATATATATCACAACAATTCATGTTCAAAATCATCAACTCAAGTTGATAACTTCTTCAAGTGTAC
>JAOTBA010000002.1:29532321-29556204 GCA_025629845.1 Erythroxylum squamatum | reverse complement strand
TTCATTAATTTGCTTATAGATCAATATCAATTCATAAATAATGAACACCAAATTAATGAAATATGCCTTTCTTTATTTATTCATAAAGTCTGTACACAACTTTGTACAAAACACGCTAAAGGCGATTGCCTTTAGGGCACTACTCTAACATATAATTAGTTCTAATGTTATATTAGATGTAGTAGATGGCTCTGATACCAATTTTGACCCAGGCATTATTTCTTTTTTGGCTATTTTTTTAGTTCTTCTTGTTCAGTTATTACTTTTGGTTCAGTGATTCTAATAGGTTTTTCTAATCTTATTCCTGGTTTAATAAATCTAACAGGTCTTTCTAGTCTTACAGATTATGATCTTAATAGAGATTTTTCTTTAAAGGTTTTTTTTTCCAGATAAAGATAATAGTGGAGCAGATGATTCTAATATTTTAATCGGATATTTTATTTCTAGTATTTCTCATAAATTAGTTCTTAAATTAGCACCTACAACATTTATTCAAGTGATTATTCATAATAAAAAAGTTACTGCCTATATAGACACAGGCATTACTATTTGTATAGCCTCTAAAATATTACTAAACAATTGGAAAAAATCAAACAAACCTCTACAAATAAGAATAGCATATCGAAGCGTTAAATCTATTTGATATGTTAGTTATTATAATAAAATTATTATTGAAAATTATAATTTTATAATCAGGATTACCATTGATTTTAGGAAACAATTTTCTTACATTATACAATCCCTTTTGTCAATATTTACATTATATAGCTTTAAAAACACCTATAATAAAGTAATAACTAAAAAAGAAGAACTCAATCAAAAATAACATCTAGACAAAGAAATAATTACTATTAAAAATCAACTTAAAGAATTAACAGAACCCCTTAAAAATACTTTATGAGTATTACTAAACAATTATCTAAATTATTAGATAAAAAATAAATATTGAAATTCAATTAAAAGAAATAATTGTTGTTACACTACCTTTAATTCAAAATTATAATGAATTTAATAAAAGTCAAAAATCATTAGAACAAAATTATGATAATTTATCCAAAATATTAGATCCTATAGCTAAAAAACTTGATAAAATACTAAAATTAATAGTAAACTCAAAAGAAATAATTTCTGGGTCAAAATTGATATCAGAGCCATCTGCTATATCTAATATAACATTAGAAAAACCATGAAGGATATAGAAAAAGATATTAAAAATCAATTAGAAGAAATTACATAACTAGTCCATAAATTAACCCTAGAAAACAATTCTTTAAAAAATGAACTCATAAAACCTATAACTGACCAAGATGAAATTATTTATGGATATGAATCAGATCAAGAAATATATGTAGATCAACATAAGGATGAAGAACAACTAGAAACAAGTCAAAGTGGAGAAAAAAGAAAAAGAGATAAACAATCAAACTATAATTGGAATTATAAACCTATTGAAACAGAAGAATTAAATAATTTTGGATATTATCAAAAGGATAATAAAATTAGAAAATTCCCTACATAATACACACCAAAACACATAACCTTAGGACCAGATGGAATTCTTGATTTAGATTGTGTATTATCACCAGAAAATTATTAATAGAATGGTCTAATATATTAGCATTAGTAATACAACTAGAAAAACTTTTTGAAGGATTAAAAAATATAAGTACCTTATGGAATTTTATTACTTATAAAACTACCGATATTGTGTTAAATTTTTTATTAGATAATGAAATACGAATAAAAAATACTACTAAATTTCTTAATGATATCGAACCAATAAAAGCATTTCATGTGATTAGTAATGAAATTTATAAAGAATTTATTGGCAAAGATATAATTTCCTATAAACAAGAAATTGAAGATGAAAAAAGAAAAAAAACGCCTTATGGCATTTAAATAATATGTGAATATGCGATAGTTTCTATTTAGAAGAATATAGCTATGAATTAAAAAAATATTATTATAAATTAACTCATACAGAACAAGAAATGTATATACAAATATTTATCCAAAAATTACCTTATCCAATAAATAAAACGGTAGAAGAATTATTTCTAATAAAACAAAATGCTAAGTTCGTAGCTTATAATTTAGGTGGAGCTATTTCAATAACAAAAGAAGTATTATCACAAAAATATCTAGATGCAAAATTACATTAAAAAAATTAAAGCATAAAGATATCCAATTATGTTGTTCTAAATATTATGAAGTTCCTCAACAATACGGATGTGAAATTCCTACCTATCAAAAACAAAGAAAACAACAAAAATACAATAAATATAAATGGTGAAAATATCCAAAAAATTCCCATTAAAACCATTGAAAAAGTTTTTTAGAAGAAAAGCTTATAAACAATATAAACCAAAAAAGAAATATTGTCCTCAAAATAAGACAAATGTAAATGTTGGTTATGTAAAGAAGAAGGCCATTATGCAAATAGTTATCCAGAAAGACACCAATATAAATTTAAGGAAAAAATAAATATTTTAAATTCAGCATTAAAATATAATTTAGAACCTAAGAATCAGAATATGAAACAGACTCAATGATTTCTTCATTATATCAATATGACCTCCAAACTTCAGAATCGACAACTGAATCTGAATACAACATTCATTCAAGTGATTATTCAGAATAAAAAAGTTAATGCTTATATAGACACTGGCGCAACAATTTGTACAGCCTCTAAAACATTGTTAAACAACTGGAAAAAAATTAAACAAACCCTACAAATAAGAATAGCAGATGGAAGCATTAAATCTATTTGGTATGTCAGTTATTATAATATTATTATTATTGAAAATTATACTTTTAAAATACCATCAATATATCAACAAGAATCAAGATTACCATTGATTTTAGGAAACAATTTTCTTAAATTATACAATCCCTTTTGTCAATATTTACATTACATAACTTTAAAAACACCAATTGTAACAGCCCAGATCACCCGCTTACAGATATTGTCCGCTTTGGGCCTTGGCCCAACCAAACCCTCACGGTTTTTTTTTTCCCGAGGCCTTCCTAGGAGGTCAACCATCCTAGAACTACTCTCACCCAAGCACATTTAACCTCGGAGTTCTGATGAAATCCGGTGCATTAGGCCATAGAAAATGCCTTTGTAAGGGAGAGGTATCCGTACCTTTATAAGACGTACTTCGTTCCCCTCTCCAACCGATATGAGATCTTACACTCTCCAACCTCCTTAGGGCTCTGCTCTCTTTGGGGCCCAGCCTAGCTGGCACAACAGTTCGGGTACCGGCTCTGATACCACTAATAACAGCCCAGATCACCCGCTTACAGATATTGTCTGCTTTGGGCCTTAGCCCAACCAAACCCTCACGGTTTTGCTTTTCCCGAGGCCTTCTCAGGAGGTCACCTATCTTAGAACTACTCTCACCCAAGCACATTTAACCTTGGAGTTCTGATGAGATTCGGTGCATTAGGCTATAGAAAACACGTTTGTAAGGGAGAGGTATCCGTACCCTTATAAGGTGTACTTCGTTCCCCTCTCCAATCAATGTGGGATCTCACACTCTCCACCCCCTTAGGGCCAGCCCTCTTTGGGGTCCAGCCTAGCTGGCACAATGATTCGGATACCGGCTCTGATACCACTTGTAACAGCCCAAATCACCCGCTCATAGATATTGTCCACTTTGGGCCTTGACCTAGCCAAGCCCTTACGGTTTTGCTTTTCCCGAGATCTTCCCAGGAGGTCACCCATCCTAGAACTACTATCACCCAAGCACATTTAACTTCAAAGTTTCAATGGGATCCGGTGCATTAGGTCATGAAAAACGCGTCTGTAAGGGAGAGTATCCGTACCCTTATAAGGTGTACTTCGTTCCCCTCTCCAATCGATGTGGGATCTCACACTCTCCACCTCCCTTAGGGCCCTGCCCTCTTTGGGGTCCAGCCTAGCTGGCACAACGGTTCGGGTATCGGCTCTGATATCACTTGTAACAGCTCAGATCACCCACTCACAGATATTGTCCGCTTTGGGCTTTGGCCCAGTCAAGCTCTCACGGATTTGCTTCCCTAGCTTAGCTGGCATAACGGTTCGGGTACCAACTCTAATACCACTTGTAACAGCCCAGATCAACAGCTCACAGATATTGTCCGCTTTGGGCCTTGGCCCAACCAAGCTCTCACAGTTTTGATTTTTTCGAGGCCTTCTTAGGAGGTCACTCATCCTAGAACTACTCTCACCCAAGCACATTTAACCTCGAAGTTCCGATGGGAACCAGTACATTAGGTCATGAAAAATTTATCTATAAGGGAGAGGTATCTGTACCCTTACAAGGCGTGAGTATTATTGCGTAGTTGTCAAATGTGAGAAGAGTGGTTGTAAGTACTATTGCAGTGATAGGGTTATTGTGTTGAAGAGCAGCGTGAATATGATTGGAAGACTCCAATTTCAGCGTTTAAAAACCAAAGTAGTAGTCATTTGTAATTGAATTCACGTAGGTTGTTGGCTGAATTGAATTTATAAGGAGCAGTGAGTTTCAATTACACATATGAATTAAATTCACCAATGTTTTTCTGTTATATTGAATTCTTCCAAACAGGATGTAATTATTAAGTAATTCATTCAATTTTCAAAAAAAAAAAAAATCCACCCTAAGGGCAGAGACAGTACAATCCCAAAACGTTAAGCCTAATCGATCCGGTTGCACTCCAAAACCCATTTCTGTTAAACCCTATTTCCCAAAACCCCTCTTACTCTGACCTCGAGAGCCTCATCTACATGAACATGCTATCTAAAACCCTAACCCATTATCAAAATGCATTCTTTAGCAGATTTTACTACACTTATAGAGCCAAAAAGGTTACTTTGTACGCAAAGATCAGTCCTTTAGGTGACCCCAAGACTAGTGTGGTACCTGAACTGGACAACTGGCTCGATAGCGGTCAAAAGATTCGATTCGCGGAGCTTCAACGGATTATTCGTGATCTCCGTCGGCGGAACCGCTTCACTCAAGCTCTTGAGGTTTGATGCCCTTTTCTTGCTTCATTGGTGGCTTTGGAATTGTATTCTGTTTTGGTGCTAAGCAATCATGTGGGGGGTTTTGAGGAACTTAGAATAGTTTGCTATTTGTTAATGGATAGGGCTCAAAGATTTGAGTGCATTTTATATGAGAGAAAAAACGAGACTCTCAAGGGATAACTTCAAACTTCCATTTTAGTTCCTTTTTCTTTTTGGAGTACTGGGGTTGAAAGGATTAGTTGTTTTTTTTCCCCCCAGTAATCGTGATTGGAAGACATATCTGAAACTGGTGATGTTTTTGTTTTTGAAGGTTCTTTTATTTTATTCAATTGTTCTTGCAATGGGTATAGGTGTCCGAGTGGATGAATAACAAGGGCTTATGCATATTCTCACATTCTGAACATGCTGTTCAATTGGATCTCATTGGTAGAGTGCGTGGGTATGCTTCTGCCGAGAGCTATTTCAATAGCTTGAGGGACAAAGATAAAACTGATAAGACGTACGGCGCTCTTCTGAATTGTTACGTTCGACAGCGTCAAACTGATAAGTCCATTGCACACTTACAGAAAATGAAAGAGTTGGGTTTTGCCTCTTCACCCCTCACTTACAATAACATAATGTGCCTCTATACGTATCTAGATCAAAATGAGAAGGTCCCTCATGTGTTGAAGGAGATGAAGGAGAACAGTGTCTCTCCTGACAACTTCAGCTATAGAATATGCATCAATTCCTATGGTGCTCGATCCGATATTGAGGGAATGCAACAAATTTTGAATGAGATGGAGCGTCAACCTCACATTGTCATGGATTGGAACACCTACGCCGTGGTTGCCAATTTCTATATTAAAGCTAACCTTGCTGATAAGGCAATTGAGGCTCTAAGAAAATCGGAAGAGAGGCTTTGTAAGAAAGATGGAACTGGCTATCACCATCTAATAACACTATATGCAACTTTGGGAATCAGGTCAGAGGTTTTGAGGCTCTGGAATCTAGAGAAATCTGATTGTAAGAGGAGCATAAACCGGGATTTCATAAACATAGTGGAATCTCTTATGAAGCTTGATGCTTTTGAAGATGCTGAGAACGTAATGAAAGAGTGGGAATCATCTGGAAATTGCTATGATTTTCGAATACCAAATGCTATCATTATTGGGTATTCTAGGAAAGGATTGTATGCCAAAGCAGAGGCACTGCTTAGAGACTTGATGGAGAAAGGAAAAGCTACGGACCCAAAGAGTTGGGGCACACTTGCTGCAGGTTACCTTGATAGAGGGGAGGTGATGAAAGCATTCAATTGTATGAACGCTGCCCTGTCTGTGCGTGTGAAAGGTAAAAGATGGTCACCAAACCCTGCGGTGATTACAGGTGCTTTAAGTTGGCTTGGTGATGAAGGTAGTGCTGAAGACGCAGAAGCTGTTGTTACTTCATTGAAGGGTGTAATACCAATGACGAGAGAAATCTATCATGCCTTATTGAAGGCCTACATAAGAGGTGGCAAAGAAGTGCATCAACTTCTAGAACAGATGAGAACTGATAAGATTGATGAAGATGATGAAACGAAGAAAATTCTTGCAATGAGGAAAAAGTGAACACTGTAATGTGGACGAGAAAGGATTATTCTGAAACAACCATGCTGATTCAACTTGTTTGTTTCATTGAATTGCAACCTGCTATTGTACACGGTTATCTTGAAATTTCCATTCAAACCCCAGAAACCTCTTTTCCACCCCCTTGCTGATCACCGATCACTGCACCTGATCCACCTCACTCATTGTCCCAAATTTTCATTTATCATGTGTTTTGACTGTTGAAGAAACGTGGACGGACTTGAGGTGGATGATGCCACCTTCTGGGTCCTGCATTTGCTCCAATTAAATCTCAGCAAAGGCATTGGTGGGAGTGGGACTTTGGTCAATCCCCTATAATTAGAAGCTGAAAATGGATTTATATAAAATTAAGTGCTTGCTTTGTTTTCTTTTAGCTTTCTCTTTACCTCTTTTATTTTCAATTATAATTAAAAATTTACCTGATTTTAATTTGATTTCTTTTTATTTTCATTTATTTACTATAATAACAAAAATTAGTTTTAGTTTTTTTATTTTTGTTTTTAGCATAATCAAAATTATAAAAATATTATATTTTAAATATCATTAAATTTATAATAATTTTAAATCCACATAAAAATTCAAATACATATTCTTAAATAAAAAGTTTTAAATTCATTTATTTTAAAACTTATTATTTATGTCTATAATAAATATTACTTAAGATATTATAATATAATTAATTTTCATTTTAATAAAATTAGGTTAGTCAATATTCTTTTCTATGACAGATTTACCGTTTGAACAAAGTCGGTTCATTCTTCCAAGAGCTCACTGCACTCACAAACAGACAAAAAAGGCCAGGCCCATCGTCTCTACCACGAATGACAAAAGGTAGAGGGCCTGGGCCATGATCACCGACAAGACAAAACAAAGCACAAACTAAAAGCCTCTTCGGACCTTCCAGGTGAGTCGCACTCCTTACCAAATTGTCTTTTTAATATGCAGCCTTTTAGAAAAATATACTCTTTTGGCCAGTCTTTGCAAATGCATGGTCTTTTTTTCCAAAACCATTTCGATTCCATGTTCAGCTATCATTTCACGAAACTCAAAGATTTTGGGTTGATATTATCCACATGAATTAGTACAGTTCCAGCATTTTCTCCTTCAGTCCATTTAATGGAATCTTTCTCCAAAAGCTTCAAGATCTACACACACCAAAAAGATAAGAGATAAAAAGAATAAACAACTGCTACCCAAGGAAGTCCTACTTAGAAACTGCGTCTGAATAGCACATCAAAAAATATAGATTGAGAAAAATAGCCGTCTACCTCCATCCAGTAGTAAGGTTAAGGATCTCACCAAGACAGGCTTGAAGTCATGATTCATTAAATTAGTTCCTTTTGTCTTGTAGCTTTCTATGGTTTTCTTTTTAATTTTTCCTTAATAACTTTTAGATGTGAATCTGTTTTAAAGAAGGCCCAAGACATAACACGAGGCATCAAATCCCTTTCAAAGCATACAATAATCCTTCCCTTCTTTAAGGGATCTATATTTGGTAGATATCTCTTTCAATATGATCCTAAAACTCCTTTTTTAAGCCGTATATCAGCCCCGAGACATGTAAGCGCAATCAATAAGGATAGAAGTATATATATTACCAGTCTTCTACGGGCGCCCTTAGATGTATCCTGCTCATCCGTCTCGACGATGACCTTGAGGTACTTGAACGCTGATGAAGCATTTAGCCAAAGGGAAAGGTTCAGACTGTCTCTCCTTTATATGATACATTTCAAGGAAAAACTAGAAAAGAAAGAGAGTGATTTATGAGTTACATGGGATTCCGGCAAGGCGGGAAATATGGCACTTCAAAAGGCGAATGGCCTCCCTAGGACCATGCTCATGCAGGTCAAGTGATATTTCGTCCTGTGTGTTCGAATTACTGCAAACGTGAAGACAATGTAGGAATTAAAGAGAAGATAGAGCCAATCGAGACTACCATAAAGTACAGATGAAAATGGATAGAAAGAAAATCCCTTACTTGATTTCAAATAATTTTTGTGAAGACTCTTCATCTGCCTCTTGAGCCTTTTCATGAAAGAAGTGACCCTGCGATATCAACAGCATTTGCAAACAGAAATGTTACATATGCAATCGTTTGGAGTGAGACAACTTTAGTACTCCAGACTCATTCAATATAATGGAACTTCTGTAAGTTCCATTATTGGCAAATGCAACAACTAGATTTGGTATACTGACAGCTTCATCAGGCAATAGCAAAGCCTTGTTTTAATCTTGGGGGCCTCTCTAATTTCAAAAAGAAGAAAGAAAACGGAGAATTTGGATTACTGATTCAAAATGCCATACGTTGGCAGTCGGGAAATTTACCTGGTCCATAAGTTTGTTTGCTTTATCATAATCTCCTTTTGCAAATGCATCCACAGCCTGAAATAGAAAGCTAAGATTCTAACATTCTCATTGTAGGATTAAATGACAATCAACAGTGTGATACCAAAATTACATTGAGTAAAAACAGCATTAAGAACAAAGTGCACTGGGGGATGGCAATGAGCCGGCCCATGAGCCGAGACCCAAGTGTTAGCTGAGGCCCAGACTAGCCTGAGGTCTAATTTTTCTAAGTAAAAGAGTTGGGCCTCGGGCAGGCCTTGGCCTAGCCAGCCCAGACCCGAACTCAATTATAAAAAAAGTGTTATTTTACATTTTTAAATTTAAGAAAATTATTTTTAAAAAATTGGGGGGCTGGCCCATTGCCATTCATGCACTAGGCCTCTACAAACACTCAGAAAACTCAACTTAGTTACAAAGGATATTGCAAAAGAAAAACCAAAAGCATTTCGAATCATTTCCCACAAACTTGATCCTATGCCAAGCCTCAATGTATTGGACTACTCCATGATCCTTTTTGTCTTAGAAAATGTTAGAAATTGAGAATCTATCAGAGACATGTCATGGAAAATGGAAAGCAACCTACAGCTTTGTAGTATTCCTTCATTGTTGCCCGGTACTCCAAAACAGCTTTACGAAGAAGCTGATAACCATCCTCATGATTTTCATCTGCAAGGAACAAGAAAATGCCAAACATGAAGAGTTAAGACAGAAAGAAGGGGCAATGAAGTTAAGCAAACTAATCCAAAGGACTAATGAACGAGAGAATGATACTAATCCCTAGGTAGTAGACACCATTCAAGGCCTAAGTAATATGATAATGTTCTAAGTCATAGAACGATATGCACCGCAAGTGACACTTTAATAACCTCACTATGATGGCAACATTATATTAAATAGCAGTAATAACAGAAGCAGTTCTTGAGTATCAAAATGCTTCACATTGAGCTTCTACAATTATCAGTTCAAATCCTAGCATATAGCCAAAACTACTAAATTGGATATTTGTCCTAAGAATGGAAGGAGACAAAACACTCTTAGATCACGTAAAGGAGATCATTCCCCGAATGAATCTTGCATATAGTCTCACAAAAAACTGGTTTTTAAACCCTAATGTTGGATGAAACTTACAAATGACATAATGCCAATGGTAAACCTTAGTAAGTTGTTGGGAATCATAACTTACTGTTAGGAAGTTGAATTCTGTGTGTGCACAAATCGATGTGTACTTGTAGTAGTGCAATATATGTCCACCTATTTTCTTTTAGCAGAGGTGCACATAAAGGAACGGTAAGAGAAGCAGTGTGTGTGAAAATTAGATAGGCACAAACATTTGTTTCTCAGCCACAAGCAATGGGAGAATAGTGGAGTCACACTGAGATAGTTTGAACATCAAGGATTTGGCAAAGATTCCTAATAACTGAAATAAAACTAGCAAGCTGTGGATTCGTTCCAGCTTTAATAACTGCTATAATTTCCATATTAACTATCTCAGGATATGGACAAGAACACACCTCTGTTACTGTGCTGGTGTGTATTAACCAAATTAGCCTTCAGTTCTAAGATAGAATCCGTTGGAGGTTCCTCAACTAGTTTTCCAAGTGCCAAAGGCCTCCTTGCAGTCCTTGTAGACCTCACTCTTTGTTTAGGTACGTCTTCCTTAGGTTTCTCAGGAGCTTGAAAAAATGAAGCCAAAACTTCCATCTGGAGATCATTTCTCTGTTGCTCTCGCCCAGTTAATTTTGCCCCATTTGTAATTGAGATACTATTTGCACCAAGGAAGAGTATAAGAATTTGTTGTGATTAAAAAATGATAAGGATAAGCAGAAATATCCCTCCTAATGAGAAAAAAATGGTTAATTACAATAATTTTACTACTCAACAAAACAGAAGCTGTCATACTTAAAATAGTAAATTTTGATCTCATTTATAAATTTCCACGTAGCATACCCTCCAGAGGAATCAATAAATTGCGATGTCTTTTGGCATGAAGATCCTTCAGAATTGGGAAAAACATCTCTAAACTGCAAGAAAAAGGTGTAACTGAAGAATCAGATACTGATTGAGAAGCTTAGCATTTCTGTTTCAAATGACATGTCTTTGCTATATAAATACACACATACACATATATACAAAAGGACAGACTCAGAAGCCATTGAATGTATAATTTTTTTAAAACATGTTAACCTTGTCAGTGGAAGCTCCAAGATACTTGCTTTTGTCATCCGAATCCACTGCTGACAGATCAAGAAGCTTCTCCATGCTCTGAAAGGTGAAGAAGGAAGGATGAAGTCAAAAGTGCAACCAAATGCAGAATAGAAACCAGCATTTGTACCGGCACCAAAACCAAATCATGCAGTCTCTTGGAAATTGAATGAACTTAAATTACTTTGTTCCAATGTCCATCAGAGATAATAAAGCACAATAACTGAAAAGGTACTTCCAGCCATAAAAAGGCATTTTGGTTGAAGAACACAAATAAAATAGAATTTTGAACTTTTATTGTTACGCCAAAGTTTCGCATCCTGAAGGCCACCTAAAATCTACACCTTTGATTCTCTAGAACCTTCTGTACTGTGAAGATACCTAATACTTAGGAATCGACCATTTAAAATCCCACATGTAAACATCAATACAAAATCTACAAACAATAATTATGTGAGAATGCATTCAATTTCAGTAATCTTCTACTATAGCCTGACCTTAAATTTGTAACCAAACACACAAATTAATATTTTCTCAATGGTAACCTACTGTCAACCTCCACCCAAGATTACTCTTAACCAAACAAATCATTTCATGTGTAAGCTATCATAACATGTTAAATTTGGAGTGCAGAGTTCATAGAAGTCTATACTAGTCATTTCATTCTTCTGAATCCAGTTGTGTCGGGAAGAAAATGAATAGTTAAAGATGTTGAAAAACCAAATGTTTAATTTGGGCATTTCTAAATCTCGTATTCTTCCAACATGTTATACTAGATTACAACTTAATGTATTAGATGTTGGTTAGATGGTTTAAGGGCATTCTTGGATGAAGACAAATAGGAGGCTACGAACAAAAAGAAAAGTTCACATATTTCATTGATAAAGCGTAAAAGTTGTGCTATAATTGAAATTTTTGAAAGTTTGTGATTGTTTTATACAATTACTCAAAATTAAATGTCAACCAACACTATTAGAGTATTATGATGAAAAATAGATGCCATACAAAATTACTTGCTTGATTTTCACTTTGACAAGGTCAAATGAGCAGAGAAAAGGAGAAAAGAAAATTTAAGCAAAAAAAATAAGACATGATTCATACCTGATTCATATCGTACCCACATTTACCTACACAGTCAATTTAATACCTAATTAGTGCCTCAACAAGAAATCAAGTACATAATACTATATACTAATAAGTAAATCAAAGACATTATCTTTTGTATGGACTATGATAAATCAAGCAAATAGAAAATCTTTGAGCTACAAAAGCAAAATGTCACAAGAGGCATATCTATATGCTTAGAAAGTAGAGATATAGATATTAATCAACTACGCAAGAGGAGATTAGTAAATAGAAAATCTTAGAGCTACAAAAGCAAAGTGTCACAATAGGCATATATATATGCTTAAAAAGTAGAGATATAGATTTTAATCAACTAGGCAAGAGGAGATTAGTAAGAAATAAAATTCACCAAGAATTGATATCAAAGTTGACATACAAACTAATCATCCACGAATCTTCGTTTAGAGGAAAGATTTCTTAAGTACTTAAACATTAAAGATAGGAAGGAAACAGTTACCAAGAACTTTTTGTATCACATCCCTTTCTAGTTGAAAGCCATCTCCAAGCATCTTGAACAAAAAATCTTCCATGTCCTTGTGTATTCTATTATCTGGTTGAGTATCTTCAGTTTCTCCTCCCCAAAGTTCAGATATTGGCCACTCGTTTGCATTTAGTTTTACAGGCTTCATTGTCATGATAGATTCATCGGTCATTGGCACAGAGTTAATATAATTTTTGCCAAGAATACCTGAAATCGTGCCAGCAGAAGCTGGCTGCAGTTTTTGTCTTGAAGCTCGTGTTCGAGTTAACTTCTCAAACACCGTGTTATCAGATGATTCAGCGGATTCTCCACCGCTCTCTTCCACAACTGGTGCATGAGTCAATGTAGTGGATGTGCTTTTCAGTACATTATTCAGAATTTCAGAGGCAAAATCTGCATTTTTGCCCGCATCACAATAAGCAGAAGCTATTGCTTCAAGAGACAATGAAGAACCAAATGCCTCAAGCAAAGCCTTCAACGCTTTTTCTTCACTTTCATGTTTAGAAACATTTGAAGCAGATAATTCCATCTTCCTGTATACTTTAACAAAGCAAAATAGATTATCAAAATTAGTTTAGTTCATCAAAAGGAGACGATTGTAGAGTAACTTAACAATTACTAGCAAATGTTAAATGAAAAAGCATCCAAAACTTTGTCGAAAGAATTACAGGTCTGCAATCGTTATGTAGCAAAGGGGACACAGTTACCCCCCAAAGTCCTTGAGTCATCACAAAGGAACTAGGAAAAACTAAACCCAAGGGACCAAAAACATCAACTTTATCCAGCATATAAACCATAGTTAATTGGCGACCAAAGGATTCTCAACATAATATCCAGACCAAAGATAACCAAATGCCAAGTCGCATTTTTACCAACACAGAGAAAAACATTCACACAAAGGAATGATACGCAAACGCTAAATGAAGACTATTTCTACTACTTGTATAACCATCTGATTGAACCTAACCAACCTACATAGAGTACACCAGCCCAATGCACTCGAAATGGCCGACAGAATCAAACACCTATCCGCATTACCAACCATAAAATCAAATTCCGACTCAAGCCACCAATAAACCAAGCACCGATGAAGCACAATAATTGTGAGTTGAAGCTCCAAGAACACACCTGAAGCACCTGAATCTAATTTCGTTAACCCGAAGCCCAATAGTAACTGCGTTTATTGAAAATGGAAGGATTCGGGGATTTACAGAGCGGTATGGGCACCAGAGCTCCACCAATCTATCTACTGTCTGACACACACACATATATATATACACACACTCTTTTACAAACGGGGCCACGCCACACTAACAAAGGCCACGTTTTATTTGGGCATAATAAATATATACATAAAGTAAAGCAATAATTAATTTAATTTGGAAAATTATATAATAATTTATTCCTTAAATATAAGAACTAAGAGGTCCATTTTTAATACTAACCAGTTATCAACACGAAACAAGTGATTATTTAGATTTATATTAAAGTATTAAATTGAATTGATTAAATCCTGTTCCTACTTTTCTAGTTGCTCATTAGCTTGCATGCGAAGGATAAGGAGGGTACGATTCCTCCCTTTGCCTTCTCTTGCAAGTTGTCTGAGTGGTTTTTTATTTTAAAAAGTTGAAAAAAAGAGGAAGAAAAGAAAAGGTAAATCAAAGTCCAACCAATCAAGTAGAGACAGTAACTGGGCCCAGGCGTGGGCTCGGTCGGTGCAAAATCAATGGATCAAGTCTTAGTTAATTGAGTCTCGGTTTGAGTTTTTCTAAAATATTGACCTTTAGAGAGTCTGCATAGGCCTGGCTCAGTCTGGCCTGAGGCTCGACTCTTATAAATAAAACAATGTAATTTTGCTAAAAAATAATGTTGTTTTTTCATTTTTTATTTTTTAAAAATATTCAGGTTAGGCCCTTGCCCTAGTGCCATCCTTACAACCAAGGTAAGTACATAAAAAGACGAGGAGGATCAAGTAGTTTAACTATTGAGATTGACAATGGAATAAAATATTGGATCATACAACTTGGTCTGTTGAGCTTCTAATTGACTGTTAAATTTATTCCTATTTTTCTTGTCAACATTATTTCTCTCTTCTAATTAAAAAGACTTTAACTTAGACATATTGCGTATCATTGTTTAGAGTATTGTTCCGTATCGATTAGGATTAGACAAAAAATCAAGATCAAACAAACAGTTTTTACCAGACTTTGGTATTACTCTTTAGGTTGGTATCAGTCAGTACCTAGAATACCGGACAATTATTGGTCAAATACTAGTCATAATTATAAATTTAGAAAAAATAGAACTAAATTAAAAAACTTAAAATTTTTCCTATATAAAATAATAATTACATCACCATCAAATCTACAATCATGGCAAGAACATATCCGACAAAGATGATGATTAGAATTTCTTCCATTATTATTGTGAGTCCCTCTATTTAAAGTTATTTGTCTTTATGTTAGGTGTCTTTTGTGATGTGACTTTGTTCTTATCTGTTTATAATATGATGTAACATCGTGTTTATCTAGAATAGTGGATATGATATTGTTCTTATCTAAAATAGCTGATGTGATATTGTTCTTATCCATTTAAAGTGTGAAGTGACCTTGTTCTTGTTCTTGTTTATAGATATTTATCTCCTTTGCCTGTACAGGCAAAGAACTTCTATTGTAACTAAGTTTCAATTCAAGCTTTATTGTATCCAAGAAACATTTCCATTTAATAAAAGTTATGTATTTTCATATAGCTTCTCTCTAAAAACTCTCTCTCCTTTGAAAACTTGAGTCTCTAATAAGTTTACTTCTATCATACAAAGATACAAGTATGCTCTATACTTGTCTTTCTATAGGGATCATATGAATCAGAAAGTATCTGACCTATGATCCTATTTAAGTTTTAAGTAATACAAAGAAGAATAGTTAGCTTAGATCCTTAAGAGGAAGGCTTTAAGAGTTGACGCTCGTTGAGAGATAAAAGGTTTGTGGATCAATTAGTATACCTGGAGTCTTAGCTACAATCATGTTATAGTGGTTTGTTCTATCATATCGCCGGTCGTTTCCTAATATGGCTGTAACCCTCTAGCTAAGGTTCCCGAGTGGTATTGAAGGATTTCTGTGAAATATTGAGAGCAGTTGAAAAGGAACACTGGATTTAATAAAGATGCTCTGTGCCAATAATTTCTCCAATCCTTAAAGAGATCCCCAAACCATTTCCTTGTACGATGATGAGACCATATGAAAAAGATTTTTCACAATTGGAAACTCAAACTAATAAAACAACTAGGGTATCTATAAGGCCGCACTCAAGATCAATAGGTATTGATCTACATTAGTAATTATGTACCAATTTCTTTGGGAGAAGAAGTATTAAATTGGCAGACACAAAATGTTGTAGCACAAAACAATGTCCTTTATAAAATTGATTCAACGCTTGATAATCTATCCCAACAGACATAAGGACTAAATTTAAATGCTGATGCTATATCTCTTCAAATGTGACAATTACATTAATGACTACTCAATCAAGCTACCAATTTGATTCTGATTTGAGAACATATATTGACCAACATTATTATGGACCAAATTTCTCCAAGAAAAAAAAGAGAACTACAAAAAGTTTTAGAAGAACACAAAAGAATTGAGTTAGATATTATTGAAGAACAACTAAGAGCTATAAGAACAATTAAGAGCTATATATGAACTATACCCCTCGGCATTTCCAACTATACGACGTACTTATAACACTTCATCATATCCTAGAGCTACTAACTATTGAAAAGTCTTCAAAATGTCCTATCCATCATTCAAACAAACCCTTACAGAGCCTTCAAAACCATCCAAGCCAAACTTACCAATAAGAGACATTCCATTAACTTCTCAACCATTACAAATCAAAACTCCACCAAAAGAAAGAGCTTCCTTGAACATAACAAAATATCTTATGCCCAATCAATAATTCATAGCTATCCTTCAACCAGTTCCAGATAGATCTAAAATTCATACAGTTCTAGATAGCTCCGATAGTCATACTTTTGCAAAAAGCTTTGAACAGATTATAGATCTCATGCAAATATCTCAAATGATGATGAATGTTCCGCACTCTTCTCAACCACACACAAAAGTTGAACTAGAAGTTGAAGATGCAAAGTTAATAACTGAACCAGTAAGATCATAAATAACTCTTATCTATAAACCTACTTCAAGACCATGGTTCACTTTTGATGATATCCCATTAACAAAATAGAGAGATTGACTGCATGAATTAAGTTCTTGGATAGATCTTAAAATGATAAGGCTAGATATTTCTCTTAAAGATATCTTGACAAATTGTCTCCAAAATGACAAGAATTTTAAGAGAAGCCTTAATGAATATAGATGCATGCAAGTCTTATAATTATTAGAAACCAATTCCTTGTTAGGAATGATTCATCAAGAATTCATTGGATTTTTCTAGCTCATTGATCTATAAAGCAGATATGAGTACTTTAAAATAAAATGTTGTTATATGAACAAGAAAGATTTGCAAAAGCAATTTGAACGAATGTTTGAAAAAATTATATGCTTAATGAATTCAACGATGTCAATCTTCGGTACACATTCATTGTTTCTCTTCCTATTGAGTTGCAACCAGAGTTATAAAGAGCAATTAATTCTCTTCACGAAGATATGTTTAAGATCTATCTTAAAGAAATCTACCAATCAGTTTGGTAAGGCTTAACAAATTGTGTGAACAATATAAGTTTTCAAAGTTATGCTAAAAGGTGGACCTCAACTTAAACAAGCGTGTAAGAAGCCCTAGTTAAAGATCAAATACAAAGACAAAGAGAAATTTGCATATAAGACAAAGATGGAGAAACATTTTAAAAGAAAGTTGTTACAAGTTCACCCTTTCAACAGAAGGAAGAAAAAGAGGATAAGATTCTTCAAGCGATGTACTTCCAAAACTAAAAAGGTATATCGGTGTTACCTATGTGGACAACCAAGTCATTATGCAAAAAGATGCCCAAAAAGGACCAACAAGGATATGAAAATCCTGCAATCTATTAAAGCTATGATGCCTATAAAAATGATGAGGATATTGAGTCTCTTTTTGAAGAATAGTCCAATAAAGATGAAAAGACACTGTTTGCACTCCCTGATTGTGAATCTACTGATGATGAAACTTCTTCTCGTGATGAAGAAGATAACAAATCAATGTACATGAGGAAGCAGTCTTATTTCAAGCAAGAGCCCAAGAAGCTACTAGTAACATGGCAAGCCCCAATTACTTCTAGAAAAGTATCACAGACCAATCCTAGCTATTAGTTATATGGATACATGCTCTTATATAAGTGTTATAAAACCACATATTCTTCCTACAAGAGAATAGCATCCTTATGAGGAATACTTTACTAGAGCTGACGAAAAATCCTTTAAGATAGACCTTATCACAAAGAGAAGGACTTGGATAAAGTTCTTCCCAAGTTGTGTCATTTTGACAAAAATATTATAAAGTAATCTTCCTGATACACTTATTGAGATGGATGTCTATTGTCAAGCAAAAAAGTTACAAATCTTGCCAAAAAGAATTTGTTACAAGCAAGATTTTTATGAGTACACCGAAGATCACAACATCTTTGAACTACATAATGTTCCTACTGGATATGAAGATAACATAGATCAAGGCTTGAACACTGCTGGACCATCTCAAACTCAAACTCCTTCCTTTCTAGGATGCTCAAGATCCAGATGATGATATTCTCATCATTGATGAAGAGGAGCTAGGTAAGTTTTTGGAAAAATTAAACACAAATGAAGCAAGCCCCAATAAAAGATGGAAAAGAATTTGTGATGATATTGACAGGAAGAGTGTAGGAGCTTCCTCGTCAATATGATAAAATTGTATATAATTTTTAACAAAAATAAAAATAAAAATAAAAATTTATTAAATATTTTTTATTTCATTAGATTTATACAAAGTGATTATATATTACATAGTTAAAAATATTTATTTAATATTACATAGTTAAAAATATTAATTTAATACAATCATATTTAATAATTTTTAAATTTTTTGTATGAAAAATATTATAATAAATTTCAAAATATGTAAAGATAATATTTGAAATTAAATTTATTTTAAGTTATAAGAAATAAGTGAAAATAACATTAATAAAAAATAAACAAGTATTTGTTATATCAATTTTATTTTATTATGATTTCTTAAGATATGATTGAAGGAAAGTAAAAAATATATATATATTAAGGAATTATTTTTCAATTTCATAAAATTTAGAAATTATTTATAATTTAAAAAATAATCCAAAATGATATCTGATATTGACATGTACTAGTACTAGTACCGTACCGTATCATAATCAAATCTTGTACGAAGTCCGATATAATATTCATAAGATTGTTGTGTAAGTCTTATTGTGCATTCTTAAATATTATCTAATATTTTTAGATAACATAAATTATACAACTAAAAAGTCTTTTGAAAAGTGTAGTATCTCCTTCATTTTTTATTTACTTTTATTTTCTTATATCTTTATTTAGCCTCTATTATGCCTAAGTTTAAATTTTAAATATTGAAAATATCAAAATAGAACTAAACATTTTTTTCGCCAAGCATGCTTATAAATAAGTGAATATTGAAAATATAGTTGTCACTCTATGTAAAAGAAATTATGTTTCCATAACATAATTATATTAAAGACTTAAAAAATAATGTTAAAAGAGCTGATGTATAATTTCTAACACATGTTAGCTTAATTTTTTGAACCCTTTTCTCATCTATCTTTTATATGTTAGTTATTGGTAAAAGATACGAATTGCCCTCGAACATTTCTTAAAAAGTCTAAATTAGTCCTTACAGTTATCTATGGTATCATATTAATTTCCAATATTTTTAAAATGATACTGGTAATACTCTAAATCCTAATTGTGTTAAGTTTTTAGTAGTTCTTAATATATGGGTCATAAATTTTTCCTATTTAATTTCACAATTAGCCAATTTGAACTTCCTTAACATTGATGTGATTTTAAAAATATTAGCTAAATGTGTGAGTTTTCACTCTAAAGTTTCACAAAAGGTCTAAATAAGCTCCTAATGTTATCTTTATTACTATGTTTAGGGTGTAATGAGTTATATTTTAGTAATTTTAGGGTGTAAAGTGGTGTAAGAGACCGTGTGTAAGTTAAAGAAGAAACAGGAAGACCTATGGTTGAGAGACACAGTTGTATAGTAAGCTTGGTATTAATCTCAAAGAAATTAGAAGATTTACACCTTATTGATATGTTCATATCAAAGTTCTTTTCTATCAACTGAAGAAAATAATAAGGCATATGGCTTAGGCTATGATTATGTCCTAAATCAAGCCCTAGGTGGATTAAAATATATTTAAATGTGAAAGTCCTAATTTTTTTGGACTTTTGGCCTACTTTGAAGAAAACACACATTAGAACTCCTTTTTCACTCAAGAATCTAGGGTTGGATATGAAGATGCTTCTTCAATCCTTGATAATTTAATTGAAGTTATTTTTCATTAGAGAATCAAGATTTAAATGTCATCTTAATCTTGATATATGATTACAAATTGTTCAATTAGAAAATAATCATTGCTAACATACTAAAAATCTAATGAGTCACATATGAAGAGCAGTTTAAAAGTGAAAAATCTATTTATGTTAAGTTATACTTAATTATGAAGTTTGAAAATTTTCAAGAATCAAATATGAGATATTTAATTTTATTATAATTAATTATAATTAGACTTAGACTTTAAGTATAATTAGGAAGCTTAATCTCAATAAGAAAGAAACCCTAATGTCTGTTTTAAAAAAATAGAAAAGGGTAAAAGGGAGTTAGCACTTATGTCTTTTTCCTTAAGCATTGAGTTCTTTTCCACTACTATATGGATACTATTAGAGGTTGGACATATAGATATTTTGTTGTTGATAACTAGAGAAGAAATTTTGGAGGAATTTAAATTAGATATTAGCCAATATCTTATTAATGATTTATGTTTTCAAGTTATTCAATTAAAGAGATTTGATTGGAAAATTTGAAAAATTATTTTTTTCACTATGCCTATGATTTGACAAAAGTTAGTTTCCAATAAAAGGGATAGTTTTAACTCAAATATTTTTACTAAAATTTAACTTAAACACTAATATTTGGTAACATTCATAAAGAAATGTAACATTGTAAAAATCTTTCTATTTGAACCCTAAATTGACATGTTATCGACTTTTTTAATTAAAAATCTTGACTTATTATTAATATGAAGGGTTCTTCAAGTTTGTCTCTTTTCTTCCTTGCTCTATTAAGTCAAGCTTTACTCTCATCTTTGATTTGTTATTGATAGACATAATTAGGTCTAAGGCTTTCATAACATATACTAAGCTAAAAGGGATTTTCATGTGATTTTTCTTAGAGTTGTTTGACAACTCTAAAGAATACTCTACATCTCACCTTAGTCTACCCTTAATTTGAAACCTTGTAATATGGTCTTGTTGACTTGTGCTAGCCCATTAATCCGTGGACATGCAAAAAATGTAAATTTTGTTTGAAATTATAGGAATCACAAAGTTACTTTAAGCTTGCGAAAATAAAATTTATACCATTATCTATCAAAATGGTTAAAGGAAAGAAATATATGTACATTATTCTATATTATAATTGGGCAAGACTCTGCTTATGCCCATTAAGTGAAGTAATCCTCCATCACCATAATGAACATGAACAATCTGATGATTGGTGGGAATGGGCCTAGAATATCAATACTTCACTATGTGAATGGTATTGGAGATGAAATAAATGAGGGGTATGAAAAAGGTAGATGTTGGAAACGTGAATTCCTCTAACATTTATAATATGTTCTAACATATTCTATTATGTTCTTTCTCATAGCTAGCCATAAATAGCTTCATCATAGTATCTTATGATATAAAGTTGTATAACCCTAATATGATTCATAGAACCCTCATGGCGTTTGATTAGATTTTCACTCATCTGGGGTAGAATAGTGTTGGAACCCCTCCCCGGTGAGTCGCCGGCCGAATTGGGGCCCAAATAATAATATGTTCACCAAAGCTAATTAGAGGGAAAGAAGTTGTCACAGTTGTTATGGACCTAGTCCATCGCCTTGAATGGATCTATAAAGCTTCCATTATCTATCAAAATTCACTTTATTGCAAAGTGTTTACAATGTTCTCCTTAATAACCACCACAACTTTATATGGATTACATTGGCCTGAATCCTTTTCTTCATTGAATATTATTTGTCTCTTTATATGTTTCCATTTAATCTCAATGTCTGTTATGATGTAAACTTGGGTGTATCATAAGTTACATTAACCTACTACTATAGCTACCTCTTCCAAGAATTATATTTTTAACCTATATGGGTTTATGATCCCTTCTTCCTTGATTTAGTGTTTGTGACCTTTGGATAACTACTAGTTGATCATGCCTATGCAACAGAAGCTTTTTTTTTTATGAACATCCTTATCCTTTCTTATGAATTATTCTAAATGTCTATGAAATAGGAGCTCCCAAATAATACATCTAATGTTTTTTCATTCTTTAGTGTCGTGATCCTAATCTCAATAGAATCTACATAATTTTTTTATTGTCTCACTAGTGGCATTGAGCAAGGGAATTTTGTAGATATTTTTCCTTAATGAACTTAAATACATGGTTAAGATATGTGTTCAATCCAATTAGCTTAATCTATGCTTTTCCTCAAAGTCTACTCTCTTTCTTGACATATTTAACAACTGTATTTCTTTTAATAGGTGTATAATCCTACTTTTCCTATGTTTGTAATGCACATTGCTCTTTGTATTAGCATTGCTTTCTATGCTTTTAAAACTATTTGTATGCTCTACAGATAATTTTGATTCCTCTAAATGAATTTATCTTTTTGCTCTTTCTTGTACATATTAAAAAGTATGTATTACAAAGACTTCTATAAGAGCTAGTGTATATTTAAACACTTCTCAAATCATGATAGAAGTATTGAGGTTAGGTATTTGCTTGTTTCTAAGACTCGGCCACTTTGTGTAATCTTGAATGGTTTCACTTGATCTTTATATTACTTTAAATTGTGTCTAATCACGAGTTTTACATTGATTTCTAGCAAAGTGAGTCTTAAATTAATTATTTTTAATTATTTAAAGCTTATTATTAAGCCTATAGAAAGCATATGGCACCAAACTCTATTTATGCATGTTAAAGTAGATGAAAAAGTCGGAAACAACCCTAGCCTTTGTTTGGACACCATGCAAATCCATCATTCCATTGTAAGGCTCCAATGGTGAAAATTTTAATTTTGGAAGTGAGGGTTATATTAGTATGTTTATTAAAAAAGTCATTAAAGTAAACATATATGTTATCTTGGTCTTAATCTTGTGACACATTAGAAGAAGTCAATCTATATTAGTGTGCAGTAGGTGAAGCTTATTCATTGTTTAAATTTATCGGCCTTTCATGACTTATCAGTTTGATATGATAAGCTTCATTTTGTACTGCCTTCGCTTATTATAAATTTTAAAGTGGTTTAGACTTAATCTCATGAGTCTTTATAACTGTGGGTTTGGAATGGAAAGTTACTGATAAAAGATTAATGTATTATGTCTTTATGTCCATATTGAGAGCGTTTTGCTTGTTAGAGAGTTTGATGTTATTTTTGGTACTTATTTTATTTCAAGTGTGTTTTCTCATCTCAATTGCTTTCGTAGAGGAAAAGGAGAAAATTGTGGCACAAAATGAAAGAATTGGAGCTGTTTTGGAGATATATGCCTATATGAAGATGCATACAACGATGTGAGTAACATACACGACTGTGTAAAGGGATTGTGTAAGAGACTATAAATGTGTAAAGCCTTAAGGACTTTATTTTTGCCTATGTGGAGATACACGCCCATATAAGTAACATGCACAGTTTTGTCCTATGCCCATGTAAGCTACTGAGAATGTGTAAAGTCATGATATTTAATTTTTTTTTAGATACAAGGTCACTCACATAACTGTGTGTCAGACCATGTATGTAACATCCCACCCTCAACGGGAAGGGTAGAATAGTAATTTGGCATAGGATGGGATAGATTGGGATGAATTAGGACTGTTCATGCATTATAGGATTG
>JAOTBA010000002.1:29501681-29532221 GCA_025629845.1 Erythroxylum squamatum | reverse complement strand
CAGCTGAGAGAAGTTTTTCAAAGTTAAAATTATTGAAAACCTACTTGAGGTCATCAATGTCACAAGAAAGGTTGAATATTATTAATGATTTTGCATCTAGAAATGCACGGAGAAATTGTTTTTCATAAATCATGATCCTCTGTGTATTTTTAGTGTTATGATCATTTAATATTTAGTTGATTATGTAAACTTATAAATTGAGTCATTTATGTTTTATACAAATATGTAAACTTAAGTATATTGTCGATTTATTGGGGGGCCTTTTTTTTAATTTCGCCTAGGGCCTATAAAACTATAGGAACGACCCTGCTGATTTGTTTCTCAAATATTATAAACATTTTATTATAATAAATTGATTTACTTTATATATTTTATCCATTTATAACAAATACATTCCACAATACATTTCTAAATTTTTTAAAATTTTTCATTCCATATTTTTACTAATTCATTTTAATATTTTAACCCTTATATTTTTACTTATTTTCTCTTAATGATTCTATCAAATTCACAAATTTTAACCTTTTAATTTCTTTCTTAATATAGATTTTCAAATTTTTATATTTTTTAGTTTTCTCACAAAATTTTAATTACACAATATTCATTTATACATTACATGATATAACATCTTTATAAATACTCCTAGAATTAAATTAAGTGGGTAATTATATATATATATTGTATATTTTTTTTTGAGTAAGGGTAATTATATTTATTAGACTATCACTGCGCATCTGCGAAGTGACCAACCTTATATGGGCTTTCTAGGTCTCACCCAGGCAAATAAAACACTAAATATCAATGGCTCATAGTTTCTCTAGATCCAACTTTTTGGAGCCCTAGATATTGTGTATTAAGGCCAAATAAAGATTATGGATGTTGTCTCAAATTAAGGTCCCCATCTTTACCAGGTTGTTGTGTTATCATTTTGTTGTGCAAGAAGTCGCATTTCAAAATTAGTTTAGGTGCGAGGCCTCGAAAAGTAAGAAGGTATCAAGATCATATCCCCTGATCACAACTTGATTCAAGCCATTGTTACATTTATATAAGTCTCGAGGGTGTTCTTTAAGAGTGATGCTATTCTTTTTGCTCAATTGTTTAAGACAAATATGTGACTTGGAAGCTTTATCCTGCACCTTGCAAACCTAGTTCGAGGATCTTCTCCACTTGTTTCCAGTATCCTATAAGAAGGTAACGCCACTATGTTTATGTCTTCTAGCGATTCTAGTGAATACTTAGGTAGCTCATATTCATCATCTAAGATTGGGTATATTTAGTTCGATAAATATACGTAGGCCTAAACGTTTGAGGGAATGGCCTCTTTCCTTAAAGCGATTCTCCTAACGTATATTCTTTGAGGAAAATAAATACAAAAGGCGATTTAGGCCTACTAATTTTGAGGATCTCATTACCAAGTTTAACATGCCACCCTTTGTTCGAGTAATATGCCCCTCGAAGTCTAACAGAGCATGCTTCCCCAGGCCTAGGGAGATAAGCATATATTTTGTCAGCTTCAAGAATGGGATGTGGTTATCCTTCATCAACATGAACCATAATATCATCGACGATAAAGACTTGAGCCCCTGATACTGTGGCAATGAGTTGGAAGGGATCCGTGAGGAGATTTCAGGGATTCCCTCTATTACTCTCACCCACTGATTATGTTCTAATTATGTATACAATCATGGCTAGATATGTAGAATTAATTCTTTCCATAGATAGATGTATGTAAAGTGTATATATCCCGTCCAATGTATTAAGAAAAAAATGAAAAAAGGAACCAGTTTGACATGGTATCAGACAGAGCGTCGGAACCCAGGGCCTGCGCAAAACTAGTCATGGAATTTAAAAAAAGGAGAGAAACACGAGAGGTTATGAGCTATGGAAGACACTCCATCTACAGGCAGCTCTCGCATAGAGAGTACAATTATTTCATACTTGACATCAAAACTATCACAGATCTTGAACCAGACGCCAACTACAGCAAACCATGAATCGACTACGACAGTGATTGGCATCAAGTTAGACGACAATAACTATGGACTTTGGTCTCAGGTTATGGAAATGTATCTTGCAGGAAAAGATAAGTTGGGATACATAAATGGAGAACTTGAACAACCTGCTGAGGCAGATCCGACATACAAGCAATGGAGAGCAGAAAATGCAGTAGTGAAGGGCTTGTTGATCAATTTTATGGATCCAAAACTGATCGGCAATTACATTAGATTCCCAACAGCGAAAGCCATTTGGGATGCAGTGGCCACAATGTACTTTGATGGTAATGATACCTCACAAGTCTATGATCTCAAAAGAAAGGTGATGAAACTCAAGCAAGCCGGAGGATCAATTGAGACATATTACAATAGTCTTCAAGGCCTTTAGAGAGATTGATTTTCGTCGGCCAAATACAATGAAATGTAGCAGTGATATACAGATGTATAACTCTATTTTGCAGGAGGATAGAGTATATACTTTCCTTGATGGGCTAGATCACCGGCTTGATAAGATCAGAGCGGACGTTCTACAAATGCAACCATTCCCATCTGTGGAGCAGGCTTATCCTCATGTTCGTCAGGAGGATTTAAGACAAACTATTAGAGTTATAAATGACAGTTATGCAACCGATTGTATAAATACTTCTCTACATGATTATAATGAATAAGATTTTACCCTTTGTATTTTTGGTTATTCTGTTATGGTATCAGAGACTCTGTTTCCGCTTCTCTGAATTGTCTGGGTTCATCCAGATTTTCTTACCTTTACGTTCGTTTCTTTATCTTCTTCTTTTACGAGTCAATGGCCAGCTTCAACGCTTGGAATGCAGCTTCTGGTTCAACGTCCAAACCAGAGGAGAATCCATCCAGTCCGTATTTCCTTCACGTGAATGAGAATCCAACGTTGGTTCTTGTTTCTTTGGTTCTCACAAGGCCAAACTATCACCAATGGAAGAGAGCCATGAAGATGTTGCTTCTGTCCAAAAATAAGCTTAGCTTTGTTGATGGCTCAATCTTGCAACCATCACGTACCGATCCTCTGTTTGTTCCATGGGAACGTTGCAATAACTTGGTAATTTCTTGGCTTATTCATTCCGTTTCTCCTTCTATCGCACAGTCAATTATATGGTTGGATTCTGCGTATGAGATTTGGAACGATCTCAAAGCCAGATTTGCTCAAAGCAATTCTTTCCGCATCTATGACCTTTAACTTGAGATCTATACTTGTCAACAAGGTAATTTATCGGTTCATGAGTATTTTACCAAGCTCAAAATCTTGTGGGATGAGTTGCAGATTTTGCGTCCTCTTCCTTCATGTACGTGTAGTCCTCAGTGTTCTTGCGGTTTGTCCAAGAACAAACGTGAGTTCCATGAAAACGATCAAGTTATGGTTTTTATTAAGGGATTGAATGAACAGTACTCTACGGTTAAATCACAGCTTCTACTGATGGATCCGTTGCCTTCTTTGAATAAAGTGTTTTCCTTGGTTCTTCAACAAGAACGACCTGCGGTGGTTTCTGATATAAATGTTTTGGCAGTAAAGGGTTCCTCTGCTCCTGCCCAACGAAAATTCTCTCACAATTACACTCCGCCGACTTGTATTCATTGTGGCAAGGAGGGCCATACTATTGATCGGTGCTACAAGAAGCACGGGTTTCCTATAAACATGAAAAATACTAAGCGTTCTTCTACTAGAGTGTATGCTAATGCGGTAGATACCGACGATGTGGTGCTTACCTCTGCTGATTCTCTTCCGTCTGCATGTCCAGACGATCAGGTTCCTCAGTTTCAATTTACTAAAGAGCAGTATGCTCAACTGTTACAGCTCATACAAGGTGCTCCACCCTCTTCTCATCAGGTGAATGCGGTTACTGTACCCAACCGTGTAACACCGACGTTAAACCCTGCAGGTTTGGTTTCTTTAAACAGTGGGTATATTTCCCATCTTTCTTTAAATGTTACTGCTATGAATCATTCCCATCCCAATGAATGGATTATTGATACTGGTGCTACGGATCACATAGCATGTTCTTTAGATTTTTTCCATTCTTATAAATTGGTTGATAATGTTTATGTACACCTTCCTAACAATTGCCGAGTGCGGGTTACACATATTGGCACTGTATATGTTAATAATTCTTTGAAACTCCTCAATGTTTTATATGTACCTGATTTTACCTTTAATCTATTGTCTATCAGTAAGTTGGTTCATGATATTTCTTGTTGTGTTCTTGTCTCATCTTCTCATTGTATCATTCAGAACATTCAGCCATGGAGGGTGATTGGTGTTGCTGAGCATTGCAACGGATTATACAAGCTTACTCCCAATGCTTCTTTATCAAATTCAACTGCTGTTTTTGCCAAATCTGTTCCATGTACACCTGATGTTTTTGCAAATTCTGCTGCATGTACCAATGATATTTCATTACTTTGGCATAATAGGCTAGGTCATCTGTCTTTTCCTCGTTTAAAACAACTTGTTCCTTCTGTTTCTGCTATTAAACTTTGTGAGATTTGTCATATGTCTAAACAAAAACGTGTTCCTTTTCCTGTAAGTACTTCTGCTAGTTCTGCTGCTTTTGATCTCCTTCATGTTGACATTTGGGGAGACAATTATGCTCCTACCTTTAAAGGCCATAGGTATTTTCTGACTATTGTCGATGACTTTAGTCGATTCACTTGGGTTTTTTTAATGAAAGCTAAATCTGAAGCACGACCTTTTCTAATAAATTTCGTTTCTTATATATCTACACAATTTGGTTGTAATGTGAAATGTATTCGATCCGATAATGGTCAAGAGTTTAATATTCCAATTTTCTTTGATTCGCATGGTATAATTCATCAAACTTGTTGTGTTAAAACTCCTCAGCAAAACAGTGTTGTTGAGCGCAAACATCAACACATTTTGAACGTGGCTAGAGCATTGAGATTCCAAGCAAACTTACCTATACGGTTTTGGGGTGAATGTGTGCTGCATAGTGTATATTTAATCAATCGAATTCCTACTTCTGTTCTTCATGATGTTTCGCCTTTTGAGGTTTTATTTTCTAAGCCACCATCTTTTGATAATTTAAAGGTTTTTGGTTGTCTTACCTTTGCTTCAAACCATTTTAATATTCACGACAAATTTGATTCTAGAAGTATCAAATCTATTTTCCTTGGTTTCTCTCCAGGTATTAAGGGTTTTAAACTATTTGATCTTCATGCTCAACGTAT
Organism: Erythroxylum squamatum; assembly: GCA_025629845.1. Classification (NCBI taxonomy): domain Eukaryota; kingdom Viridiplantae; phylum Streptophyta; class Magnoliopsida; order Malpighiales; family Erythroxylaceae; genus Erythroxylum; species Erythroxylum squamatum. Next base: position 29,527,011 of record JAOTBA010000002.1, on the reverse strand, counting down.
TTTTCACTCTCGGGATGTTTCCTTTTATGAACATATTTTTCCATTTTCTACACTAACTTCCGATTTGCAGCGTTCTCATTCATCCGTCACTGATCAAGTCATTCTTCCTTCTTCATCAGTTCCGTCGTTAGTCGATGATTGTCCATGTGTTCCTATTATTTCCTCATCTTCTGATTTACCAGACGTTGTTTCCACATCGCCTACGGATTTTCCCTCCACACTGCCCTCTTCTTCATCTGCGCCTCAGCTCCCTGGTCTCGCTCCTTCTTCGCAGCCTCCGCCTCCGACCCTACGAAGGAGTATTCGCCCAAAGATCAAACCATCATATCTTGGTGACTACAATTGCATGGCTGTGCAGCGATCCAGTCCTCACCAACTTTGTAATGTTTTTTCTTATTCTCACCTATCTTCTTATCATTATACTTTTGCAGCTGCAATTGATCAAGATATTGAACCTCGTACGTATGAACAAGCTGTTATGCATGAGTCCTGGCGCCATGCTATGGCCGCGGAACTCGACGCTCTCCAACAAAATCATACGTGGGAGCTGGTTGATCTACCTCCTGGTAAGAGTGCAATTGGATGTAAGTGGGTCTTCAAAATCAAGCGCAAGGCTGACGGCTCTGTGGAACGTTACAAAGCTCGACTCGTTGCTAAAGGATATACGCAACAAGAAGGGGTGGACTTTCTTGACACTTTCAGTCCGGTAGCCAAGATGACAACAGTGCGTCTTCTTCTAGCCTTGGCAGCCGTCAAAGGATGGCACTTGCATCAGCTCGATATTAACAACGCTTTTCTTCACGGTGATCTTACTGAAGAAGTATACATGCAACTTCCGAAGGGTTATGCCACACAAAGCACCAAGGTTTGTCGATTGCTTAAGTCTCTTTATGGCTTAAAACAGGCTAGTCGGCAATGGAATGCTAAGCTCACTTCCGCCTTACTTCAGTATGGCTTCACGCAAGCTACTTCCGATCACTCTTTGTTCCTCAAGACAGGGAGTACACATTTCATGGCCTTATTAGTTTATGTTGATGATGTTATTATTGCTAGTGATGACTTGCAGGCTATTCGACACATCAAACAGTATTTACATGAGGCATTTACCATTAAGGATCTTGGTGAGCTGAAGTTCTTTCTAGGTCTCGAGGTCGCCAGAACGAAGCTAGGTATTAATCTTTGCCAGAAAAAATATACGTTGGATTTGCTTCGAGACACTCAGTTTTTGGAGTCGAAACCTGTTTCTACTCCCATTTTACCTAACACAAAACTATCGAAGGACTCTGGTATTATTTTGGAGGATGTCACTCCCTATCGGAAGCTTGTTGGCAAACTTCAGTACTTGACTACTACTCGACCCGACATTTCATTTGTTGTTCAGCAGTTGGCGCAGTTTCTTGATTGCCATACTTCTGTTCATTTGGCTGCTGCTCATCGTGTTTTACGGTATTTGAAGGGCACCATTGGTCAGGGTCTCCTATTTTCCTCTGATAATGATCTTCGTCTTACAGCTTATTCAAATTCAGATTGGGGTACTTGTCGGGCCGCGAGACGCTCTATTACTGGTTTTTGTGTTTTTCTTAGTTCTTCCTTGATTTCCTGGAAAACTAAGAAGCAATCCACTGTCAGTCGTAGCTCGTCCGAAGCCGAATATCGTGCCTTGGCGACCACGTCTTGTGAAGTACAATGGCTTCATTATTTACTCGGTGAATTTCTCTTGGCTCCTACTGTTCCGACGCCTTTGTTTTGTGATAACCAATCTGCTGTTTACTTAGCTCAGAATCCAATTTTTCACGAACGTATTAAACACATTGAAATCGATTGTCATGTGGTCCGAGAGAAATTGCAATGTGGTGTTATTGTGTTGCTTCCGGTTTCTTCCACCAACCAGTTAGCGGATTGTTTCACTAAAGCTCTTTCCTCATCTCAATTTCGGGATTCTTTTCGCAAACTGGGAGTACATAACATATACTCACCAGTTTGAGGGGGAGGGGGTGTTAGAATTATATTTGCCTGCTGGCAATTATTCACTTGTAACCTAACCTTCTGTATAAATACCTCCTTACCCGATTATCATAATATAGAAAATCTTCCCCTCTGTTTCTCAGCAAATCTGGTAGAAAAACAAAACAATCCGCTTTTAGGACAATCAAATGTCAGTACCCAAGCAAGAGAGATAAGTGACTTCTGATTTAAAAGAAAACGCAAGCTTCCTTTTGATTGATCTAGAACCGTACATATTTGTGGCATTTGAACTAGATCACCGACTTCTGGCAAGAGCTGAATTAATTAATTAATTTTAAGGTAGCTTCCTACAACCAAGCCATTGAATTTCTTTGTGTTTACTTTTACCTCCGTTTCCAAGTGTATACAGTCTTTGACTGATGAGGAAATGATGATCGACGATTAGTATCTAATTAGGAAATAAAATCTCAACGTGTCGCTTTCTCTTCTTAGCTTACTGCCAAGAAATAGCACATTTAGATTTAGTCCTGTAGAGAAATTATCACGGTGAATCCATATGCTCAGGAGGTATGCTTATAAAAAATTCTGAAGAGACACACCTGGCGTTGGTTAGAGTTGCTTGAAGAATTATGTGGAATATGTACTTCCTTTGTTTTTTGTGCTTTTTTTGGTATCGAGCAACACGAACGAAGACCACGAAAGTTAAGTCATTATTCCATTAACGCTGAGCACTCCAACAGCTGCTATGCCGTATCCCACATGTCTTGGGCTGTTGCATATAAAAGTTTGCTTCTTCTTTTTGCTGATACAAGATGAGTTTTGTTTGATTCTTCGTGATTAAGCTAACCTAATCTTTCTACGTCCATTTCAGCAAAGTTAACCAAAGTTAAAGAACATGCACATGAAATTAAGATAAACGGGTTTATTTTCTGAACAACAATGCCCTCATATTTTTCAATATAATTTTTAATGTGGGTCCCATGTGTCCCTTCTCTCCGTCCATAAATACCCGTTCCCAACACTTCGTTTCTCCCTTTTCCCTTCCTTTCCATTCTCTCCCTCTCGCTCTGAGATCCGGTTCAGTGTGTAAAAACCGGCCAGCTACTCTTGTGCTAGTTTACCATGTTTTCAGCTCACGAGGCGTCCCAATTCAATATCCCGGTTCATGAAATCGGGTTGACACCCAACGAAATCGAGGAACTCTGGCCACTCTTCCAATCATCAGCTGGTAGTCAAACTCAAACCTCCGGTTCGGAGGGGTCGACCAGGACGGTTTACTCAGTGGACGAGCGAAAGCGAAGACGCATGATATCGAACCGCGAATCAGCCCGACGTTCCCGTTGGAGAAAGCAGAGGCATTTAGAGAACCTCACTGAACAGGTGAACCGGCTAAAGGAACAAAACCGAGACCTCAAGAACTGGTTGGGCACAGTTCAAAACCATCGCTACTTACTGCGGAGAGAGAATTACCGCCTAAGATACGAATCCAATGTGCTCGGGGCAAGACTTTCCGATCTGTGCCATATCTTAGTTGCCATGCAAGCCATGCAACAGCCAAAATAATCATCTTTAACTATGATTTTGACCGAGAATAATTAGCTAGGCTCAATAAAAAGCTCTAATATTTTGCATGAACTCACAAATATTAGAGTCCTCTCTCGCTCTTCTCTCTCTCGTCCAAGCAGGTGGGTGGCTTTGATTAATCAGGAAAAGTTGTTTTTGATGAAACCCATATTGCTATATAGGCACCATGTAAAGATTCGATGCCATTCCCAGATGCTTTTTGGTCTTCCCTAGGATTTCTTTTTTAGCAGATGACCATCTTTTTGTTCACTTTTCTTTTTCACTCTTTTATAAGCTTTTTACGTGTTGGGCTAGTGAAGAGTTAGGTCCGGTATGAATGCGTGCTGGAGGTCGAGAGTTTGGTGAATTGTTCAGGTTGTGATAAGTTCGACATCAAAGAATGCATGTTCGTGTATGAAAATATGTGTTAGTTGAGAAGCAGTGAATGTAATGGTTGTTCTGTTCCCATGTCTTTGGATTTAGACGCCAACTTTCATTCGACCAGTGTATTTTCGGGGATGGGTAGTGTGTGCTAATCAAAAAGCAGACACAACAATATGAATGCGCATTTAAATACAACTCCATCATAAAAAGATTCGTGACGACAAGAGTTAATATCTAAACCATAACATACTGTTAACACTTTAGAGAAGGTCATCTTGTTTGATACGTACCTGCAAAAGACATGTAACGTGTTGCCTAGCTTCTGGAGGAGTAAAATATTCCTGCAACAAATGTCAAACTCTCTAGCCAATTTCCTACGTGGATATGAATAGACAACAAAAGAGAATCCTACCAGAAACATTACTTTTCTATTTTTCCCACCCTCGAGAATAATTATGAATTATAACATTTGGTATATTCACCAAATGAACACGGAAGCTTGATGGTGCATATGGGAACAAATTAGCATACATACGTCAATACTCTTGGTTCCACTTGCACCAATAGTTTTTGTAACCCTTTACGGTACAATCGAAAGTTGGCATGAAAAGATGAGAAAGCGTTTTCTAATATGAAAGGTAAACAACCCTCTCCAAAAGTGACTTTTACCTTTCAACTTAAGGAAGGGATTAGGATCAAAAAGTGGAATGCATTAAAATGGTGGGTCAATTTTGTCATTCTATTAATTGCCAACTAAATGCTTCTATATTAGCATTGTATAAGCTCCCTCATAAGTAAATGGTTAGTAACGTATATAGATACATGCGGAACGTATATCTAGACATAATCTATAGTGATTGATTTAAACCTAAGTGAGAGGAGCCAAGGAGCCTCGACAAGGCAGGATAAATGTTCTGCCTGATCAAAGGTTATCCCAACTGGGCCACCAAAGAAACAGATTTTTTTGTGTAATAATAAGGCCTATCAAATCTTAATCAAAGCGTTGTTTTAAACTTTAATTCATTTGAGTTGTGCTCCGAAAGAGCATAAAACAAAGTTATTACCATCTTTAATGCATTGATTGTTGGATCTCTAAGTAACCATGATTTTTTTGGTACAAGAACATTTTTTACTTTGTTCTCTGCATAAGCTTAGCGAATGTCAAAAATGAAGTCAATTATTCATATGTATCGTATGTTGAAATTTCATTTTCAGAGAGTTCTCTTTGTAAAGTGCATCACTTAAAGCATTTGATTTGTTTTAATGTCTAAGATCTGTCGTTGTTCAACTTATAATTTCACCCGATATTCTTCATCTTATCAACGCTTGCTTTTTCTGAGCAAACTCATCAGTCCTCATCAAGGCGTGTACTAATCTAAGCACTTTTGTTCAGCCACCATCAAATCAAATAAGATGTGCTGATCACTTAATTTACACGTATACTTGCACGTGATTATAACAATTCTTTCTTTCCAATGTGCTCCTGTTTTTAAATGGAAATGGAAACGGAAGAACAGATTGAAATAACTGAGTTGTCAATAAATTCGCAGACTATCCAAAATTATATTTTCCGTACAATTAAATCGGCAATCACAAAAGCAAAAAAAAAAATCAAAGACGCCGACGTTTGGTAACGCAGTTCGGCAAACTTGCCTACGTCTGCAGGGCCCTCACCCAGATTAATTTGTTCCACTGTAGTTCACAAAAATTACAAAAGATTGATCTACCCCATACGACTCAATCTATGTAACCACTAACCAGCCCACAACTTAACTACCCGTGAAAGATTTTCACGCCCACTAACACGACCGACTCGTGTTAACCTCGTCAGAGGATTTTCCTAACTACTTTACTCAACCAAAAGAACGATTAAAACCAGCAAAAGTAAAAACTCCAAATCAGAAGTTTCCCACAAACACAAACAAACTACTGCACATGTTCTTCACGCCACCATTAACAACATCTCCTTTGTACTGTATCAATCAATCACTTCAAGAACTCAAAAAAACTCAGCAACGCTTCAATGTCGTGGACTGCTTATTAGAGCTGAATTAATAAAGAGAACTGCACCAAGACGCTGAAAATATCAGCTCAACAATGGATCAACACACATAACCGAACGTAACAGCCCCTTCAAGCCAATTTTGCACCCACGGTTTCTCACCCAAAAAATCAATGTAATTGCGCAGCCACAAAGCCAAATACCCATACAATTATTCACTCCACCGAACCAGCAAAAGCAATACACAATTCAGAATAAGGATGCCCTACACCAATATGCCACGTCAGCCAAAGAAGCAATCTTCCAAATCCACATCTACACGCAATCTGCTAACTTTCCTTTAGAAGAGTCCTTTTCAAATAAGGATAGAATTAGAGAGAAAATCAACCACCGTGAATTATGCTAATTCAAATCCCAAACATCACCTACTTCCAAAGGAGGGCAATCTTCAATAGTTATTAAGAAAATTCCCATGTCCAATTGAAATGCCAAAAATAAAAATAAAAATAGGATATATTGAAAATAAATCTTAACACAAATGAATATATATAATTTGAGTAAAGCCAGCGGAAATATATATGAAAGTTCACCGAAATTGAGTTGTTTTGTTTGGCTGATTTCATCGTTAATGAATAAATTAGGAACGTGGTTGATGTTCCAATAACTACTTTAAAGCTTATACAAATAAATGGTTGGCAATTGTTAACTTTAAAGTGTATTGACTGAATACTCGCAAGACTAGTACAGTCTCCATACAGTAGGATGGACCATTTTGTTCCAGGTGCATGGCATGGATTTGGATAATTAGATATGTAGTCCCCATCAAATCATCAAAGTATCATTCCAGAGAGGATAAGAAAGCAAAAGTAGCTATAGAGACGATACAAAAGCAGGTTGATATATTATCCAAACGCTCACTAAAGAATCGAGAGAGACCCACCATTCTCACCCACGAGTGCTGAATTGCACAATCATGCAAACACAACTGTGGCGGTCTATGTATATCATCTTTGCTTAGTTACACGTTGTTTACTGGTTGGTTGGTTCCCATGTACTTGCTGCTTGACCAAAAGCATTGCTCCACATAAACTTGTGGTTGTCTTTGCTTCTTCCTTTTTATTTTTTTCTTCACGTGCAAGGTATCTTTATTTTATGTTGCTAAAAAATTACAACCATAAGAACATGGAAGTTTCATTTCAAAAGTTCCTGAAAGTTATAGGCTTTTTGAATGGAAATCGTAGTCTGTAGTCATCAGTTTATCACTTAACAAAGGTAAATTAATTAGATAAAAGATTAATATCCAATTTCATCACTTCCTCGCATTACCTTGCAGCCACTTTAGAGAGAGACAAGGAAAGAAGAAAGGAAGAAGAAGAAGAAAAGGTTTACTTTTCACTGTTTGGTTGTTTCAGAAAAGGATACAATGTTACATTTATGTGTAGGCTTTATAGTGTAATATATCTTTTGAAAATAAATATAAAGTTGGCGGATTATGATGGATGACGACGAGTCCCCAAACCATCTAGTGGTGTCTTGTACATAATTTCTAACTTTCTGCCTTAGTGTGAAAACTTTCTTGGCTGGACTATTTCCCAGCAACTTCCTCAGTGCTTATCTTGTTTCTGTTTTGAATTTGTTAAGCCCGCAGTAGTTAACATGCAGGTAATTCTATTATCTCCTGCCACTTCACGAGAGAGAGAGAGGATGGGATTCTCTGTCTATTTTATCTTATTTTTATCTTATTATATGAATCTCAGTTATCTATTTATGTAAAATCTAACTTTATATAAATAAATGGCTGAAATTTATAAGATAAAATAAAAACAAAATAAAATAGACGGAGAACCTGACTCTTCTGCGAGATGTTAATTGAAAAAACATTAATCACTTTTGCATGCCACTCGAGTGCGAAGAGACGTTTCCTGCGGTAATAACTAATTGGGCCCCTGTATGCTGGAGGGGAAACAAAATAGGCCTAAAACATCCACAGAACTTCCTTTGGGCCCATGGATTATAAAAAGCGCACTCGACAAATCCAGAAACATTTGAATGAGCCGAAAAGGGAAAATTGAATGTGTCTAGGTTGGGGGCGTTTCTGTAATAGCCATAACATTTTCAAAATCCTGAACTCTCCTCTGCCAAGTTGCCAAACATAGAAGCCCGCCCTTGCCTGATTTCAAAAACTAACAGCCAAAGTTCCTTCAAAGACATCATAACCAATTCCACGTTCAAATAAAAAAGGAAAAATCAACCGCCATAGAAGTCCGTAATCTGTACGAGTTCAGTTATGGAGAAGATCTGCGTGGCAGTCCGAGTGAGGCCTCCGATCTCAGGCTCTCAAGAGATCGAAAATGGCGAAACCTACTGGAAGGTCGAAGACAATCGCATCTCACTTCACAAGTCTCACGGCACTCCTATCGCCGGCATATCTTATGCCTTCGGTACTCTCCTTATCATCTAAGTTTCCCTATCTCTTATCTCCTATCTCATCATCTCAGTAATGATCTTCATGTTTGGTAGATCGCATCTTTGATGAGAGCTGTTCGAACGCTAGTGTCTACGAGCTGCTTACAAGAGACATCATCCACTCTGCAGTTGACGGATTCAATGGTAAATTTTCTCAATATTAGTAAGCGATTGATTTATCCGCGGACTTTTGAGCTAACCGTTGAGGTTTTTAAACCAGGAACTGCCTTTGCTTATGGACAAACCAGCAGTGGTAAAACTTTTACCATGAACGGTTCTGAAATGGATCCGGGAATCATTCGTCGTGCTGTTAAAGATGTTTTTAACAGAATAGACATGGTAAATGTTAGATATGAACACTGTTAATAAGAATGTTCAGAATTTGATTTTCTGAGATTTGATTTTCTTGGAGCAGATTACCGATAGAGAGTTTCTGATTCGAGTTTCTTATATGGAGATATATAATGAAGAGATCAACGATCTTTTGACGGTTGAGAACCAAAAATTGCAGATACACGAGAGCTTGGAGGTTAGATATTATGAAACCAACTTTTTGCAGCTCTCTCCTAATTGTTGTTGTTAGATTAGATACAATCAATTGAATATGAGCTTTCCTTGTTTGTAGCGTGGCATCTTTGTTGCAGGACTCAGGGAGGAAATTGTGAATAATTCTGAACAAGTTCTTAAGCTTATTGAATCAGGAGAAGGTTGGTTGAAATTCATGTACTATAGAACTCGAATTGGTGAATCAAATCTGTTCTCAGTTTTTCTTTTTGTTTCTGAATATTTTCTTAGTTAATAGGCATTTTGGCGAGACGAACATGAATTCTCGTAGCAGTAGATCTCACACAATATTTAGAATGGTATGCTTCTACTCTATTGTGAGAAATCAACCTTCCGTTATACATAATTAGTCCTGATGAGTTTATTTGCATTTTCATTCAAATACAATTTAAGGTGATAGAAAGCAAGGGGAAAGATACTAACTCAGCTGATGATTACTCAAGCGGCGATGCTATTCGAGTCTCTGTTCTGGTCTGTGATCTCTTTGTCCAACCAATGAATTTATGTAGCTTGATTTATATGTTTCCATGTTTGGCAGTAACTGTATGATTCAGAATTTTCTTGAGCCGGTTTTTTAATGCGTCCCTCTGTATTGAAATCAGAACTTGGTAGATTTGGCTGGATCAGAACGCATTGCTAAAACTGGTGCTGGTGGAGTGCGTTTGAAAGAAGGAAAGCATATCAATAAGAGCTTGATGATACTTGGCAATGTGATAAATAAACTAAGCGAAGGTGTAAAGCAGAGGTAACTGCTTCTTCTGCATTACATCTCTTTGTATGACAATAGAAGTATCATTTGATAACGGCAGTATAAATAATGAACACAGGGGTCATATTCCTTATCGTGATAGTAAGCTGACTCGTATACTTCAGCCTGCTCTTGGTGGTAACGCCAAAACTTCAATTATCTGCACTATAGCTCCAGAAGAGGTGGCCTAACATCAGCTTCCTCCCTTCTTTTTCTTGTTTGACGATGGCAACCCACTGATGGTTGTTCATTGGAGTCCCATCGTAATTGGTGCATTGCTTTATTTTGTTATCAAATTTATAGGTACACGTGGAGGAGTCGAAGGGAACTCTCCAGTTTGCTAGCCGAGCCAAGCGTATCACCAACTGTGTCCAAGTCAATGAGGTATATGTCTCTCGGTACTTTGACAGGTCAAACATTTCATCCATTTGGCTTATGTTGTGCATATAAGATTCTTTAATCAATCAATTAGTTTAGATTCTTAAAGCCCAAAACGTGATGCATCTCCGGTTTTGGCGTTCTTAAGAGAATGAAATGGAGGGCATGGTGTTGGCTGGACGGTGCTAAGTCCCAACTTATTTTGCAGTTTAATACAGTTCACTTCGCATTTGTTAGGCAACCGCCTGCTTCACTTCTACGCTACACGCCTGAAGTCATTAAATTAATGCCTTACCATTTTTCAAGTCTTTTTTCTTCTCGTGTGGTCGCTTCTATTTGCAATGAATTAACTCAATTGTCAGAAGTACTACTTCACTAAAGCATCTTCTCCAGCTATTTGACGAAGATGCAATTAAACTTTTACAACGCAGCTAACAAGAGTTGGTTTTGTTGCAGATTTTGACGGATGCAGCCTTATTGAAGCGGCAGAAGTTAGAGATAGAAGAGCTACGTAAGAAACTTCATGTGAGGACAGAATTATGTATGATTTTTTTAAATGCCATGAAACAATTATTTAACAGAGAAAATCTTCTTCAGGGATCTCGATCTGAAGTGCTAGAGCAAGAAATTTTGAAATTGAGAAACGAAATGCTCAAGGTAGAATGAACATTTGTTCTAAATATGGGCATCCACCAGGAAATATATGGTATAAAGTTTTTAAGTATTGCTGTTATTTTGCTAATTTCGTACTTCAGTATGAACTAGAGCGGGAAAAGCTTGAAACGGAGCTAGAAGAGCAGAGGAAATCACACAAGGAACGTGATCAATGCATCAAAGAGCAGCAAATGAAAATTGACAATCTAAATAACCTTGTCACGTCATCAGACTCTGATAGGATTTCGAATCAGGTAACGCTGGATTCAAGAGCAGCAGAAACATTTTAGTTTTATATCATATGTATAATCTCCATATTAAGCATATTCGTTCAGTTTTCAGCGGATAACTTCTAACCTCCAAAAGCATATTGGCCACTAAAAATATTCCTTCCAGCAATTGATTATTGTTCTCATGATCCACGTTTTGCTTGTATCCTCGTGATGTAACCAACTAATGTGCAGTAAGCAAACAATGTACTTAGTCCCCTCCTCGGGTAGTTATTTCTATTTCCGAAAACATATCACAAAATGAGTTTTTTTTTTTTCATTAGTTAGCCGTTTTTACAGAAACGAGCAGAATGATAGTTTAGAATCGCAAATACAGAGCAAGAAAACAATTCTATATTTTGTCTTTCTTTCTCATCCTCTCCATCGTTGGTATTTTGACTCTAGTCTGCGATTCGTTTGGACAATTCATGTTTTGAATCCTGGTTCAAACACAATCACTTACAGGGGCAGAATTTTGGGAGACAAAGCGTCAAGGAAGAAAACAACGGAAGCAACAGTATTAACCAAGAGGATTTCTTCAGAACGCCTACTTTCAAGGCAGCTCCCAATTCCTTTGTCGTCAAACGCTCCAATTATTCCAGCCTACCAGATTGCAGTCCTCTTCCAGATACGCTAAGCAATGTGGCTGATGAAGACACATGGATGAAAATGAACAAAGGTTATGTAGCCGACCTGGATTCAATTGAGATGACTCCTGCGAGAAAAGTCCAATCCTTTCCATATAGTGATGTTACCCCAGTGAGTCAATATTTCTAGTTTCTCCAGTGAGACATTTACATCGCATGAGTGGATTTGATCTATACTATGAGTGCTCAGTTTCCTATTCGCAGCTAATAATTTTGTGTTATTTACGTACATAAGGTCATAGTTGATAAATTTGTAAGCAACAAATTCACCATCTTCGCATGGTTCCTTTCTAATATTTGAAGTCTTTTAATAATAACTATTATTGTACTTTACAACACTTGCTGATATGCATGTTATCGTTTGAAGTGTAACATTAAGGGAGCGACATTTTAACATTTATGATTAAGCCAATTAAGAGTTTCTAAAGGACTGCATGTTCTTATTTCATTCGTCAAACTTCCTTTCAGGGTTATTCAGGTGATAATTACAGAAAGGAGCTTGAGAATCTCAGAAGAAAACTGGAACTTGTCACCAAGGAGAAGACTGAACTTGAGGTTATTGTATCACGTACTTCGAATTTCAAATATCCCAAGTTATTCATTGCATCAGCTGAAGAATATTGCATTGTATTTGCTACGTTTTGCACATGCGCAAATCCATGATGACCGACTTAGACTATGCAATCTGATTTCCATAAACTCATCTGAGCACATATTTTGTCTCATTATTAAGCAAAGACCGAGTTATTGGCAGCTCATGTGAATTTCTCTTTGGTCTACAAAGTGTGCTGCCAAATGTTATGGCCTCTGCTTTGCATTGACTTTCAATTTTTTGACAAGCCATTGGTCCACCTAGTTCACTAAATTGATGCTCATTATATGTTTCATTACATCATAGCCATTTCTATATCTACTTTATTTTATGTATTTATTTGTTGCAAATGTCTTAACAATGGATGTGTATTCATATGACCCGAGTCCTTTGCCATTGATTTTTCCTGGCACTGATAGAATATGTGTTGGATGGATATCAGTTGAAGCATTCAGAGCAAGTGATTTTAAACGATCGTTTGATGATGGAGATATCAGAACTTAAACAAGAAGCACAACTCTTCGAAGAACTACCAAAAAAGCTCTGCGAATCCGTAGCTGATTGCAAAGATATGTACAAGGATGTGCTGTTAATGTTACAGGTAAAGGCCGTCCTCGTTGATGTCTCCCACATACAATATTTCATATTTAGCATAACATACTTTAGCTTCCTATCTTCTGGACAGAGATCCGTACCTAATGGGGAATCTCTAATTGTAAAATTGCTCTCCGGCACAAGCGAAATTGGTGTGAGCATATTCTCAAATCTGGAAACCAATTTCTCTATGGCGTGGGATGGTCATGATTCAGTCCCCGGGGATGATTCTCCTGTCAAACAACGGTGCAGAATGCTTTCTGAGAGCTTGATAGGCACCATTGAATCCTTGGTATTGTCCGAAACATCAACAACACAGGTTAAAGAGAAAGATGCAATCTACAGCCGCGAATGTAAGGTAGCTGCCTGGCCACAATCACCAAGATATTATCTATCACTTCTGGTTTTAATAATTGTCCTGATATTTGGATATGCTATTTCAGCTTTTGGCATTTTGGTAATATAAACAGCAGATGCAATAATTATTTTTCCTTTCCAAATAATACGTGTTTGCCACAGTCATGTACAAAACTTGGTTATCAATCAAATAACATTGTTATAGTGGACATGGATTCTCTTTGAATTTAACATATTTCCATGGCAAAGCCAGTGTTCCTTTGTTATTCTGCTGTATCCATCCTAAAAACTATTTCTAACAGTTCTATAGCTTTTGTAAACATGAGAACATATCTGACCAACACTCTTGGATATTCTTATCATGATAATATCAAGTAGAAAGAACTTGCTGGCTATGTAAGATGAAATGATTTTATAGGCGCCCGCAACTTCTTGTACTTTGTTTCTGAATCTGTACTTTTTCCTATCTTGAAAATTGTCTGGATATTACATGCATTCTTTTTATATAGTAAGGCTCTTCATGATGCTTTTGAAGGAGATTGACCATATTTGCTTTGTAGTTATACAGTTCATGTATTAGGACTGAAGAAGAGAAAATTGATCTTCACTAATTCTGTCATGTACTAGAAGAATTAAGTAACATCACTAATTACTGTAGCACAAAGCATGGATCACTACGATTATCTTTTAGCTCTTGAAGGTTTAGTAATTTTAATTGATTAAGGACTGCATGGAAAGAGAAACTGCTTCTTGGAAGGAGAAACTGGTGAGCGAGCTCGACACCTTTAAGGTAAAGTGCAATTGCTTGCAAAAAGAGTTGGAAAACAACCAACAGCTTCTTGGGGAGTCCAGGGAAAGATACAGCGTCTTGGAAAGAGATTTTCGGCTCTTGAAAGAAGAAAGGGATACTTTGTTACAAAGAGTCAGCGATTCAGCTCATAAAGTTGCACTGGCCAATGACCAAAAGGAGAATGCTTTGAAGGATTTGAATAATGAAGCCCTGAGCAGGAAAGATCTTGAGGATAAGATAAAGCAGTTCACTGTCGCTTTTGCAGGTCGACACAGGTCATTAATATCTTTTCAAAAAGAATTAAAATGCCAAGTTGAGACACTAAGCGCCAAAAGCTCATTCTCAGTGTCCAAATAGCTTGGTCGTTGAGGGCCTCGCAGCAGTACAGCTGCTTGAAGCTATGGTAGGGCTGCAATTAGTTTCCTTTGTATTCTGATCTATTTCACATGATTCTATTATGGTGATTCATGTGGGTTTCTTTGCATCTACTCAATTTCTACTACTAGGTGCCATTCACTTAACATGCCCTAGGAGGAGCATGAGCTGCAAACGGACTTTTCCAGGTAAATATGAATGTAGTCTCATTTCAAATACACTGCAATTGTGACTTTATGTGGAGTCATAAAATTCAGACTGCTAGGCAATTGTAAGACGTGTTAATGTATGTAATATTATTAGGCTCAGGAGAGCACTATGTTCCAGTTATTCTATTTCCCGAAATTTGGTTTTGCTATACTCCACTCCTTTTAGCTAACTACTTCCATAACGTATTTTATTAGGTTTAACATTCGAAAGTCTCTTAGTCTGATGTTACAGCAATCAATTTGGATTGATTTGCTAAAAAACAATTAAAATATAAACGCAGTAAGCTGGATGGTTTATTTGAATTTTTTCGGGCGAAAGACAGAACTCTTAGTTGAATAAAATGATGCCATCTGGTTTCGGTATATGTTCTCTTGACGAAGATTGGGCTTAATCTACTCCAAAATCAACTTCGACGAACATCCAATATTCTGGACTATAAACAGTTCAAACTTCAGAACAAGATACACACATCCTCACGCCTTGGTTCATTTTTATCACCGACTGTAAGAGTATCTCCATCTATTGATATATGTGCCTATAAAGCTGCACATGTTCATTCCTCGTCTTTAAGTGGCGTTTCCTTTGTGTTAGGCATGAACATCAGGGGGACAGAGTTTGTGTACCAACCTTGTTCTGTTAATTCAAGCCATTCATTTGTGTGAATCATACGTAAATAAATAGCTTATATCTAATGAGACAAGATTGGTATACAAATTTGAGGACAGAGGATTTCATGCCCAACATCAGCTGTCCGGAGAAACCAAAACTTTTTGAACAGCACCAAGAAAATATAAAACACCAACGACTTGCCCAGGGTCGATGTCATGAAAACCATTTATAATGGTACCAAATTTAGTTCTTATCGTTCAGTAAATTTTAAAATTTATAATATAGTCTTTAAATGTTTTTAAAATTGTAAAATATTTCTTTAATATATTGTATTATATAATTTATAATTTTACATTAATCTTATCTCTAAAAATTATAATAATAAAATTTAAAATAATAATCATTAATTTTATTTTTATGAACATTAATTTTCACATATTTCACTTATAAATAATTATAATATAAATATAAAATTAAGAATAATACAAAGTATTTAAAATATTACAATTTTATCATATAATAAATAATAATTATATTAAAACATTAAATAAAAATAAATAAATATTCATGGCTCTCTAACAATTACAATTTGCAACAAGTGTTCGTGTTTAAGAACTAACTAAAAATGAAATTTGAAACAAAAATATTTACAATTATATTGTTTATATAGAATTTAACATATATATCAAATATAAGCGAAATTAAAAGAAGAGAAATAGAAACCTGAAATTTCATTTAATCAAATACTTGCTTAAATTGCATTGGCCTTAATTCTCATTTGGTACTAAATCCTTATCATTAAAAGTAATATCATCATCATAATCATTCCAATTTATTGTACCAAATAACTTGTCAATACTTTCTCGTCCAAGATTATCTTCCAATTTACTCTCATCTATTAAACTTGGTTCCTCAGAAACTTAATCCACTAAAAGATCGATATTATCTATGCAAATTGGATATACTAAACTACTTAATCTATTAAGAGTCCTAGTAAACAATAAAATAAAATAATTAAAAAATTGTAAGAAATTATATCTAACTTAATATTGATAATAACATACTTTTTCTAAAGCTTTAAATTGTATCGAATAAAGACTAAGTTATTTAATCTTTTATACTCTAATTTATTCCTTGTCTTGGAATAGATAAATTTAAATGTGCTCCAATTCCTTTCGTACATTGTTACACTTATTATACATTGACTTAGAATTCGAATTGTAAACCTTTACAATTTTGGGACACCACTTCTAAATTGGTCCCACCAAGCAACTGTAAGACAACAAAAGTAGCATTATAAACAAAATAAAATGATGGTTAATTTTCAACAAGTAACAGAAGTGAAAAAATATATACCTGAATTAATCTCCATTTGTGCAATTGGCATCGCAAAATCACTAGAAACATCCTTATAAATCTCCTTTTGTAAGCATAAGAGATCTTGCATCATCTTATGGTCAACAACTATTGTAATAGTTACTAGCATTCTCCTATTAACTTCAGCTTCCTTTATAAAACTTAGTTTGAAATAAACACTAGGATTAAAAAATACCCTGGCTACAAACAACAGAGAGTAAAGTTGTCTTTCTTATCTCTCAGTGATGATTGTAAGATAAGGTTTGTACAAAAAAGGCCTATTTTTTAAATTGGCCTTAATTGTTTCCTTCGCTTTCTCCATGACATCATAAAATAACTCATTGATGCCTTCTCATCACTATCAACCAGATGAAGTACCCTTACATAAGGCTCACAAATTCTGATAACAAAGTAACATTGCATTGGGACCAAAATTTATTATCTTCAAGTATAATTTTAAAGACCTCTAATCTAGCATTAGACCTAGTATGCTGAGATGCAACTCTCTTATCACTTGTAAATATTTATATCAACTCTTTTTTCATCATAATAAAATACTGAAGTGATAAGAAATTTGTTGCAAATCTTGTAATAGCAGGAGGACACAAATTCCTACCACTAGTGAAATCCTTTCTCATTAAATTTAAGACCCATGCATAATTGTAGATAAACTTGGTCACTTTTTTTACTTTTTGCACAGTCTCATCAATAATAGGAAAATACCTAGCATCCCAACATTGTTAGAATTTATAATGGGCCTACGAGCCCACACAAGAAGGAAAGTTAGACCACATACAAGTCAAAGTGAGGTTCCATCCTAAAACCAATTGGTGATAGGTGGATTAGCCCACTAGACCTATATGTTGGTCTTCTTTCCTCTCTTTCTCCAATATGGGACAAACTCCTACTCTTATATTTCAACAGATATGAATCGCCTTAAAACTCTCTTGAATTCTAGAAGTGTTTCACTTTGTCATTTTTGTTCATTTTTTATTTATTTTGTTCTTCTATGAAACTTGATCTTTCACATTTTGCTAGCATATTTCACAAATTATTTTTAAATAATAACAATATATTGGCATTGATCAATGCACCTAATCATTCTTGAGCTTAAAGCCCGATCCCAAGAGCATGTTTTGATTATAATGTGTATAATAATACACAATCCCAAGAGCATGTTCAATGGAAACACTTATGCCTTTCACTACATAAACTACCAAGATAAAGCCATCCTATTCATAGATGAGAATGGTAGCATCAAGATTATGGGTTTTCACAGCCTTAACTGTGTCACTGATCCTAGGGGTGTGTTATGGTCACGTAGTCCCTGTTTCCCCCATGACGTACAGGGTTTTGAAACCGACTGAAATAGGTGAAAGTTGCATACAAGGCCTTGTTTTCTCGGGGCATTAACGATGAACCAGACAATAAACTAACCAACTCGGCTCGTGAGCCTGACCCGGATAGGAAAACTGTTGCAGTTGACCTGGCTCGGCATTAACCTCCCAAGACCGGTGTTGGCTACAGCGGACCATGAACTCATTGAATTAATAAGATAGGTGACATAGGATACGACGTAACCAATTCTTATTCACGCTCAAAGCATGCGCTGAGTATGACTGGACATTAGGATAAGGACGTAATCAATTCTTATTCACACTCAAAGCATGCGCTGAGTATGACTGACATTAGGACAAGGACGTAATCAATTCTTATTCACGCTCAAAGCATGGCGAACACCTTGAATTCACTATATAAAGTGGGCAAAACAAAACAATCCCAAGCACACATCCGCCGCAGCCTCTCCTTAAAATGGCAACACTAAAATCATGGATTTTGACAGCCTTAACTGTGTCACTAATCATAGGAGTATGTTATGGTCGCAGAGTCCCTCCTGCTCCCACACCCTCATTTTCTCATATCGGTACTTATCAAGAGCTTCATAACAACCTGAGCGGCTTGGCTCGTGAACCTGACCCAGGGAGGACAGCAGATGTTGATGTCCATATTCCAGAGCTTCATAACAACCTGAGCGGCTTGGCTCGTGAACCTGACCCAGGGAGGACAGCAGATGTTGATGTCCATAGTCCTCTGCCTCCTCATTGGAAATCCACCGTTGGTTGGGTACGACCACCTGGCAGCCATTGAACTTAAAGGAGCAAAGGCATAATAAAGTATACTACTGCTGGGTATGGTCATAAACCACAGTATGATTGAGCTAAACTTGGTTTTCTATATTAAACTCTTCTCTGATTGTCAATAGCATGGCAGATTAATTAAGAGAAATCTATGAATAGTACTTTGCTCAATCATACTGTTTCAATAAATCAAGATTCCGTTTCTACATATTTGCCCATTTGCACACCCAGTGAGTTCACAGCATCAAACACATAA
Source organism: Erythroxylum squamatum (assembly GCA_025629845.1). NCBI lineage: Eukaryota > Viridiplantae > Streptophyta > Magnoliopsida > Malpighiales > Erythroxylaceae > Erythroxylum > Erythroxylum squamatum. The sequence goes on along the minus strand of JAOTBA010000002.1, from coordinate 29,508,094 downwards.
CTTCGGATAAGTACTTGTTAAAGGAGCTTGCAAATGTGAATGCTAATGGATATGTATAGTCCCATCTCACCATGCAATAAACGTGGAATGTAGGCTACGCACCCATATAAAGCTTACTTCCATAAGCAATGAATATATTGTACTCCGTATAGAGTATACTATTTCATAGCATGCATAGAATCTGCAAGTACAATGGCTTCGTAGATTCATTTTCTTGTATGAAACTTGATCAAATGTAAGAACCATAAAAGGATTGACATACCACTGAGTTATGCAAAACCATAACCCCAGGCAATCTGTTTGGAAAAAGAATTCAAATAACTAATTGTGCAACCCAACACATGAATCATGCAATCCACCAAGACCAAGGCACCAGCCATGAAAAATGACATCCTATTTTATATAAGCAACTGTACAGCCAAAGTTCAATGGGCTTTCTGGTTCATACTTGGCAACATGGGGATGCTTTCCTAATATCTCCAGTGCACGCTGCTTCACAGCTCCACTGCCCATCCCATGTATAACAAAGATAACAGAACGTGACTCACTCGCGGATAAGGCCATATTGAGTTGGATAGCAGCCTCTTCCACCCGCATTCCGCGAAGATCCACAGTGTTCTTTGATGTCTTCACCCTCGGACCATAAGAAATCTCCTCATCTGTTTTCATCACCAAAGGCTGCTTTTCCTAAAACACATAGAAAGATGATCAAGAGGCAAATATAAGAGATCATTTGGATAATCTTATTAGACTTTCCCAACTTTTGCTGTTAGTTTTCGGGTAGGCTATCTGGATGCCTTTCGTAACTAAGCCCCTGGGATAAACCCTGTTATCACAGCTTGTTTGTCTTATTCAGGACTCTTTTCTGTAACTTTTCCTAAATATCAATTCATTTATCTTCTAAAAAAGAATTTGATTCTAAGAAAAGCTAGAAATTGTTTAAGAAGCTAAATCTGGCTAAACATGCAGTTAAAAAATCATGGCTTCACTATTTAATCCAAATAAAAAATTTGGATGCAGAAAGTCCAGAGCTCCATAAGAGAGACAAAGGAGGAACATCTTCCATCAAGCAGATTAAACAAGTATTGCTACATACTCATATAAAATAGCGGGTTAAATAAACTTCATTAGATACTTATAAAAACATGCGAAAATGAAATGAGAAGCCCAAAAATATTATATGTTTATATAATTTATGTAGTATGATATTCTACACACCTGTCTCTTTAAACCCGCAGCTAAATCAGTAGCATCTCTCCTTTTGTTAATTGGAATTGCTCGGATGTCGTGCTTTTTCACACGAACTCTCACTTTACCAGATTGGATTAAGACTGTCTCATCATCTGCCTGTGCATCAACTACAGTTGCTAACTTCCCTCCCAGTCCCTTCACTTGGACTTGTTCCCCAAGCTGTGGGGTATAGGGAGTAGTATCAACTTTTCTGACAGTTAGATTATCCCTAGGACGGTTTGCTTCGACTATGGAAGCAATTTCAGCTTCGGATGCCCTAATAAGAGAACTGAATTGATCTCGACTCACTGTTTTGAGTCTGTTTTCGAATTCCTGAACCACATCATGTATCTGAGATTTTGCTGCTTTTAGCTCTTCTTTAACCTGCTGTTCTTGCTTTTCCCTTAGAGCTGTCACACGTTGATCAAGATCTTCTGCCTCATATTTAATCTTGATCATGTTAAGAAAAAATGAGAAACAAGGTAGAAAAGGAGATAACATAAACAACTGGTAGCATACCATAAATATTAATCCAGAATCGTGTATGATATATTTTATTATTTTCTATCTCACTGTTCAGAAAATTATATACTCCAATTTTCTGGTTCCTATCCATCCTATTTTAGGCATCATGAATATATATATTTTTTTTTTGAGAATATCATCATGAATAATTCACATTGGAAAACCTAGGCAACAAGACAGGCAAGAGCAGAATCACTTATTATCTCAGGCTTTCGTGGTTAAAATTGGCAAAAAAGTACTTGATGTATAGGAAGTTGGTTCTCGTTCAAGAATTTGTCAATGCTAACACAAGAGAATCAAGTCTCAATAGGGCTACAAATTGTGCAACAGCAAAGCGCCAATCACCAGTGCTCATGACTTATCAGTGATATTGTGAACCAAAATATGAACTTATAGCAGTATTATAAAAGAAAGATAACAAATTAAAAGCTGTAAAGATTGGTCGGAAGTTATAAATTCTACCTCATTGTAAAGCTTCATAATTTCTGCATGAAGGAATGCAGCTTCCTGGGCCTGAGCTTCTAATTTGTTTCTTTCCTCCATTAATGATTGATAGATCAAACTATTTCGCTCCTGTTGCTTTTCAGGAGTTAACTTCTCAACCCAGTTTTGTGCACGTTCAAGAATACTGGCATCAAAACCCATTAGTTTAGCAATGCTCAATGCATTTGAATCACCAGTACTACCCCAGAGGATTTGATAAGTAGGTTGCAAAGTTTCAAGAGAAAATTCCATAGCTGCATTTTCAAATTGAGCATCCTGATCTTTTAGGAGACTTAAATCAGCATAATGAGTAGTCACAATGCCTAAGTTTATGTGGTCTTTTAGATACTGCAAGATGCTGGTTGAAAGTGCCACCCCTTCTGAAGGATCAGTTCCACTACAGATTTCATCAATAAGAACAAGCGATTCTTTTGAGGCCACGTCCAAGATCTTCCTAATCCGCGTTATATGTCCACTGAAAGTTGAGAGACTTTGTTCTAGAGACTTCAATAAAAGAATATTGGAGTAAGAATGGAACGGGCCAACAAACAGAACAGAGCAGTAATTTCCCATGAACAAGTAACTTGTACCTGGTGGTCCCCAATGTCTGCCAGAACAAGATCAAACCAAGGAAGCCTTGGGACATTCTTTGCAGGTAAAAACAAGCCTGCCTTTGACATAATAGAAGCCATGCCAAGAGTTTTCATTGAAGCAGTTTTACCTCCAGCATTAGGTCCTGAGATGATAACCACTCTGATTCCAGATCCCACTTTAATGTTTATAGGCACAGGAAAATCAGTCAAGTTGTCTGACAAATGTCTAGTAACCATTACACCATTTACCCTATCTGGCTCAGTTAACTCCACAGAGTTGGATCCAAGGACATTAGTCAAACTTTTGTTAGATGATCCAAGAAGCAATGGCTGTCGTATACCTTCTATATCCACTGTTAATGGACCTTCTGCTCCGGCACAGGATAACACTCCGTGGCCTTGAAAAGTTAGAATAGGACGGACCCCAGCAACCGAGCGAGCATAAGCAGCTCTAGCAAAAGCAAGATCAATTTGTTGAAATCCATCTAACAAATGCTTGATTTCTGTCCCCGATTCTGCAATTTCAGAGGTCAGTAGGCTTAATATGACTATTTCCTCAGATTTCTCAGAATTGGAAAGCATGACTTCCAAATTGTTCAATTCCACCGCCTCACTGGGCTCCATAAAATACGTTGCACCAGAGCTACTAACATTTAGAACCACACCGTCTGGAACTAAATATTTGTGTGAAGCTCTAACTCCCACACAAAACCTAGAACGCCGCTTGGTTACCAGTGGTTTATCTACACCCCCCGCCTGAAAAATCCGAGTTGATATTTCCTTCAACAAAAGATCTAGATTTTCCAAGTTTTCTTTCCTTTCAGACCTAATGATCTCCAAGTCTTCACTGGCTTTATCAAGAATTATTGAAAGATTGCAGTCTATGCAAAATGCTATTTTTTGCTCCAGTTCTGTCTGGAAATTGCAACTTTGAAGTAATTCAAGCAGAGGGAAAGACCTATTCATATATAAGATTAGATTATAATCATCATTGAAAAGGTATGGAATGTAACACTGACATCTTTCAGTAGAAGTTCTTGAGAAAAGTAAAAAAGGAAACCGTTGGAAATACCTTCAAAATTCAAACTAAAAAAGAAACTAGAATCCACTAGCTCAATTCAGAGATATTACGTATGTATACTACCAAGCATACTAGACCCTTTGTCGGCAGCCTAGCTCTGAGCATTAAAAACATACGAAATGTTCAATAAACAGAGAAAGAGATTGCGTGCTGTACTTCTCTTCTTTCAACTTCCCCAAACTGGCACTTGCAGCACTCAGAGTCCGCCTCACGACACATAGCTCACCAACAGTGAGCAAAGTCCCAGAAGTCGCAGAATTGACAATGGCCCTTATGTCCTCGATCTCAGAAAGATTCAAAGGCCCAGATTCCATAACGTTCAATGCTGCCTCGGTCTGGTCGAGGAGTTTCAGGCTCTCCTCCAAGCTCTGGCCAATGGGGATGTTCGCGTTCTGGGTAGCCGAATGGCCCATTGAAGTTGAGGTGAAGGGAGAGAGTCGGTGGCAGAGTGAGGGCCATTCGAGAGTCTGGAGGGTCTGGGCTTGAAGGGAGTGCGTGAGAGCGAGTTTGTGGGTGTCTGAGAGGGAGCAGAGAGGCTTGAGGGTTTTGAGGGGCTTAAGGAGCAATGAAGGGGAAGTATTGATGGGAAGAAAGTGAAAGTAGAGTTGCATCTTAATTGAAGAACATTTCTGCTCGGTGACTCATCCAAGTTAGGAATGGTTTTTTGTGAGGACTGAGGAGGGCGTTGCTTCAGGGCCTTTGGTTTGTGGGTCGTCTAATATCATCCCATGTTTATCCATTGTTTTATTTTGACTAGATGGAGACTTTCACTTTCTCCAAACGGTTTGGTTATGATATGATCCAAAATCGAATGACGGCCCCTGAAGTGTCTGTCAGTACAAATCTTCACAAAGAAAAAAGATAGAGGAACCCATACCAGTTTAAGATGTATAGATTGAACAATCATTGCCTGTATGGGTTGTAACAATAAAACTCAGTGGCATGGTTGGTAGACGCACTGGTGTCTGATGGGTGAAACAGGAAGGCAAGAAGTAGGGCAAATAGGTTTCAGGGCTTACTTCTGCAGACAAACTCTGAATATGATGAAATTAAGGAGCAACTTAGATGCTAGAGAATGTACTATGGACGGATCAGAACTTGGAGTTTCGCTGCAGATAATCAGTTTTTTTTGGTGTAAAGGAGGAAACAAAACAAGGAGGACTAATTCCTCGAAGAAGCAACAGATCTCTGATCATTAAGAAGCAGAGTGCGCATGCCCGGGCCGGAGAGTCCTAGATAGACCAAGAAGACGTATTGGAAGAACCATGTCTTGCTAAAAAATCGGCACACTGATTAGCTTCCCGAAAGATATGCTGAAGACAACAAGACCAATCCTTTCGTATAAACTCTTGAATGTCACCAATCAGAGTATGATGAGGATGAAACTGTGAGCAAGGATTTGTAACAAAGGTAACAGCTTTTAAAGAATCAGTTGTTTATTGTATGGTTCTACTTTTATTTTTTTTTATGTTGTTGTTTTCCGTTTTTTTATTAATTTTTTGTTTCTATTTTTTTTAAATAAAAACAAAAATTTGTTTGATTATTAATGTTAATGTAGTTATAGTTTTATCGCTAATAATACTTACATATTAGATAAAACTTAAAGATAAATTATTTTTAATTAAATAAATTTATTTAATCTCTTATATAATATTTATTAAAAAATTATTAATTAAATTATGTTATTTTAATAAAATAAACAATCTAAAAATTAATATTTATTTGAAAGATATTTTAATTATTTAATCAGATTCTATTTGAATATTTATATATTTTTAATTTAGTTATATTTATTAATAAATATTAAATTTTAATTACATATAATTTAATTATAAAATTAAATTATTCATAATTTTTATTGATAATTAATTTTAATTTATTAAATATATAATCTTGAGTTAAATCATTCGTAATTTTTATTAATAATTAAATAATATATATTTAAATAATAATAAATCAGATTATGAGAAAAGCATAAACAAAAACTACTTTTTTTAGTTTTCATAATTTTTGAAAACTAGAAGAAATCAAAACTAAAAACTCAAACAAACAGGCTTTTTTACTGAATTTAAAAATAAAAACAAAAAATGAAAAATGAAAATGAAAATAAACACCCTTATACTTTTAATTTTTTTGCGATTTTTAATTTTTCATTTTTTTTAAATTTGAAAATCCAATAAAATCGAATGCTAACCGCAATTAATTATTGAATTAATTGATTGATTTGCTATGGAACATGAATTTTGGACTAACAAATTCTCTTTGATCAGTTAATTTTTTTAAAATAATTTTTAAAAAATAATACATTTTTTAACTGAGTTCAAAATTAAGTTCTCCAATTCAGATCAATTAAAAACTTAACTTTTTAAAGCAAAATAGTTGAGTCTAATCTTAGGTCTGACCCATATATTGAGTGCTTAAAAACACGTAAATATAATCTATAACTTAACCCGTTGCCATAACTAATTAATTGAATTATAATTTTTATTTAATTAAAATTT
>JAOTBA010000002.1:29486819-29501581 GCA_025629845.1 Erythroxylum squamatum | reverse complement strand
ATTCTAATTAATCCCAATCACTCTCATCCTTTGCTAAATTACTATTTTACCCTTCCAGTCGGGGGTGGGATGTTACACATATTATAAGCGTATTATTCCTTATATAATTTTAAAGTTGTAAGGAATAAACTTTATAGTAGTTTGAAAAGAAAAAAATAAGCCAAAGAATATGAAAAGGTTGCATCTAATCTTATTAAGGATGAATAAATTATAATAATAGAAGAAGAATGAACTTTAATAAGTTTAATCTGAGTATAAGACTTGGATAATCTTTTGAAAAAGCATGTAACCATCAAGAAAAAATGTTTTCTTCAAATGTTAAGTAAAATATTGATGAAAATTTTGAAAGATACAAAGGGTGTTTAATAATAAAAGGATACGCATAATCAAAGAGATCAATTATGAGAAGAAATTCTAATTTGCTGTAAAGTTTGCATCATTTTGATTAATTTTAGCCTCAGTAGTAGGAATGGATCTTAACATACCTCAAATGGATATAAAGACTTTGTTCTTAAATAAATAATTAGATGGAGGAATCTACATGGTACACCCACTAGGTTTCATTTAGAAGGACCAAGAGAATTACATGCTCAAATTGTTAAAATCAATCTATGATATAAAATAGTCTAGACGTAGGTGGTATATTGCATTAGAACTATAATCATGTCCTATGATTTTAGTATGATTGGAAAAAAATCACTTAGATATATTAAAAGTTCCAATAATAAATGTGTAATTTTATCGTTTCATGTTTTTTCTATTATGTTATATAAAGCATGATCAAAATGAAGAATATGCATAAGGCTACACTCACCTTTGTAATTATGATCGGTAAGTATCATTCAAGTAGAGTTTTCTTACTATTATAAGCTACATATATACTTATGTAATATTTGAACAGTTTTTATATGCAAGATAGTAAAGTGTTTTTGTGATGTCAATTGCTAAAGGTGAGCACCTAAGTAGTGTGTAGTGTCTATAGTTGTCAAAAAAAGAATGAGAAATAAAGATGGTTCTTTATTTCAAAGAAATTAGTAGTCTCATGTACACTATATTATGTATGAACAAGAATAATTAAATATAGTACTAGACAACTTAAATATCAATATCAAATCAAATACATAGATATCAATTATAACTATTTCAAGGTTATAATAATGCAAAGAGAAATGAATATGTCTAGCAACTATTCATAATACTTGTTATCAATGATGATACTTTTTTTATTGAGCATTTGATGTATTATATGTTTAATTGAAAATTAAAACATATTTTTTAGAATGAATTTTAAATGAAAAACTCACTTATAGAAATAAGAGAATGCTTGATTTTGAATTAAGCATTCTGTTCTAGAATGAATTTTAAACGAGTGTTGAATATTCAGTTCTAGATACAAGAAGTATGTCAAATAGATATGAGATGGGTTCCCACACGAGTGATCACCTTTATTATTTTGTAGAAATGGAGATGAGACAAGTTTTAAGTGATTTATTTAGATGATAAACTAGAGCTCAAGGCTTAACACACTAGTGTCGATGTGAATTACATTGAAGGTGTAGAGGTTATTAGTAATGAAATAACCTAAAGAAATGATTTGTTTGCCTAATTTGTCTTAAAATGCGAGATGTGAGTTCTAAAGGCTGGATTAAATAAATAAATAAGTGAACTCAAGTTATACATTAGGTATGCCTAAACTATCATCTGTATAATATTGAAGGAAAGACATATGCTCTAATAAAAGAGAGTCAATACTGTAACATATTAATCATATCATGTATGCATTTTCGACCAATAAGGATAATATAAGTCATATTCTTAACTTATATTGTGTTAGGGTTCTTTAATATATTATGTTAGGATCCTTTAATACTATATGAACCTTAAATTTAAAGTACCATTTTTACTAAGGCTCTAATTCTAGATAATTGAATTAATGTTTGTTATCTTATAATGTTACTAAAAATCATGAATTATTCAATATAATGGAACATTCTAGAAAAGCAAGTTAATTTGATTCAAAGGATTAAGAAACGAGAAAGATCATTTCAATTCTATGTTTTCATTAAGATATATTCAAACGGGCCCACCTTATATGTAGAAGGTAGTGTGAATACAAAATATTTATAAAATAAGATGAGAAGATGATTGATGCAATAAATGATCTAAGGTATAACATACTAAATCCACTAAAGGATCTATTCAGTAGTCGAGAAGTCATATACTTCTAATAGATGTATGATAATATACTCTTGTAATAGGCTGGTTGCATTGGATGTTAGACAAGTATTTGTAATGCAGAATCATTATCTTTCTAGTCAATTAACTTTATTATGTGTGAGTATCAGATAATGGATAAGAACACATAATAAATTAATAAAATGAAACTTTGTAATTGTAATGTCACGACTTTTAGAAGATCATATTTAAGATATGATTTATCATAAAGATAGGTGTATTTTTTATAAGAAACAAATTTGACATCACTAAAGTTTGGAAAGTGTTTTGCAAGTTTTAGGATTCTACAAGTCTCTTATCACATAGATCATAGCCAAAATTCATAAGTGATTTTGTTCCATAAGTGATACAAGTATGTATTGATCCTTTTACATTATATGCAAACGAATTTTTTCTTACATTAGTATTAGAGCTACTTTTACTTGAATTCTGATCAAGGAAGTTTTATCACTTGCATATTTGAAATTAAAATTATTGTTTTAATCTCAAATATGAGATTGTGCTTATCGCAATAGTGTTTGATTGTAAGAACAATCACTGATAACAAGATATGGTCTTAATTTGTGTTGGTTTGTTTATATCTTTTTTAAGAGACATTCAACATCCATATCTAGACCAATTGTTGAAAGATGTGGTCTTGGATTTGTTGACTTTTACATCCTAGATGAGACTTAAGTTTTGACCACGTTTATGTTTAGTGTGGTTTCCTTAGGTCTCCTTTTGTTTTTCTTGATAAGGCTTTGACAAAGAACTGTCTTCTTAGCCATCCTCTGTCATAATTTAACAATAAGGCTTTCAAATAATTTCATCCAAATAAGCCACCATCGTTTGAATAAACAACCACTTTTTATGTATAAAATTGATAATGGTGAAAAAGAAAATTGCCATTTATGTTTGGACCACTAAAATTGCTTGGTGTAAATGGAAACCAAATTTAACCATAAAGTGAAACACCAACAGTGGTGTTGATATGTAGGCGAGGATTGTTCTTTTTTTTTTGATAAATGGTAAATTGTATTTATCAAAGTGAGGTATGTACATCCGAAATAGGGGCATATCCCTATCAGCCAAAGTAAGGCAAATAAAAACCTAACAAAGCATCTTAACTCAAAAGGAGGTTAGAACAAGAACCTCTTTTGCAGCAAAAGGAAAACAATAAAACCCACGAATCCCCTTACATCCATAATGAGGTTAGAAAAACTCATTGTGGTTCGTGATGGCCGTTGAAGCACTGGGCCAAAATGAAGAAAATAATCAAGAACAACTGAATCTATGAGGGTAGAGACATCAGCAGAGGTTGATTCAGCCGAATAATAAAGGCCTGCCAGGAAGGAGTGGACTCGCCCAAACTCCCCCCATCCGGAGCAAACATGCTAGGATCGCACAGCCCACACACCAGGATGACGCTGCATGGGCCATGCAGGCACAGAGCACACGCCCATGAGCGCAATCCCGTGAAGTGGCCTTGGTCAATGGGCCACCGAATCCCGCACCACCTGTAATGCAAGCGATAAAGAAAAGCCAGCAAAAACTCCCCAAGTCCCCTTACACCCATAATGAGACCAAAGCCCACACTACACCCATAATAAGGCTAGCTCTCCCATTGTGGTCCATTACGCTCAAGTAATACTTTGGATCACCTTTACGTCGCCAAAACTCACCATCTGAGGGCATCCATACTACAGCACATTAACGCAGCCTCAAAGACGCTGCTTGGGCCATGCAGCCGTTGCCCTCATCCCGTAGATCCGCAACCCACGTAAGCTGTGATGCACAGCATATGCCCTGGGGTCTAACCGACCAACACATCAACCCACACAACCTATTAGGCAGTCTTTAAGTGCGAGGTAATATGATCAGCTGGATACAGCCGAAATAAAATTGTATAGGTAGTCGCTTTTATCTTAGCAGCCGTATCCACCCAATTGAAGATGGTCCCATCGAATTGCATTGCATTTCTGATTTTCCAGATAGTATACACCGTGAAAAGGAAAGCAATTCGGATAGCTTTACTTCGCAAGAGAGCTCCCTTAGCTCCACTCCTAATCCATTTGATTCTGGAAACACAAAGCCACCTACGAATTTCCTGCCAAACCAATTTAGTGAAAGAGCATTGAAAGTATAAATGAGTCACGGATTCCACCTCACTTTTACATAAGATACACATTGGGTCCACATCAAGAAAAGGGAGGTGATCCTTAGTGGGTAGGCGGTTCCGCAGTCCTAACCATACAATGAAAGAAAACTTAGGGGGGATGTGCCGCTTCCAAATGAACGACATCCAAGGTTTGCTAGTATTTTTAGTACGCATCAAATCATAAGCTTTATGGGATGAGAATCGGCCAGTAGTGCACAAATTTTCCAGCCCAGTAGCAACCTCCAACCGTCCTCCAAGTTTATGCATGAGCATATCCCGAATGGAACCTACCTTTTTCATTAAAGGGGAAGCTCGTGGGTGGGGGTTCCAATCCCATATGGACTCCCCTATAAGGTAAACAACATGAATCCACTTCACCCACAAGGAATTGGCTTCAGCATGAATATTCCAAATCATTTTAGTGAGCAACGCCGAGTTCCAGATTTTACAATTTTTCAGCCCAAGCCCACCTTCCGCCTTAGGCGTGCAAATGTTATCCCAAGCCACCCTATAATGCTTACCACCCCACAGGAAAAGACGACACAGTGAAGCTATTTTGTCCAAGATTGCCAAAGGAATGGCAAACGCCTGGAGCCAAAAAGCTAACACACCTTGGATCACGGAATTAATTAATTCCGTGCGCCCTGCATAAGAAAGAGTTTTACCATTCCAAGCGGTAAGATAAGCCTCCACCGAATCTAAAAGGCCAGAGTATTGAGCAATAGAAACCTTCATAGGCGCCAAGGGTACTCCCAAATATTTAACGGGGAATTCGCCTAAGCGAAACTCCGGCAGATGCAATATGTCATCTCTCTCCCTATCCCACACGCCTCCAAGAAAGATATTAGATTTAAGAGGGTTAACCCTCAAGCCAACGACACGATTAAGAGTATGCAATCCATCAAGTAAAATGCGAACAGAAGGAAGGTCACCTCTGGAGAATAGCATTAGATCATCTGCAAAAGCCAAATGAGTAATGCCTAACATTTTGCACTTCGGATGGAAATTGAAATCCGAATTAACCGTTGTAGTTTCGAGTACTCGTGAGAGGTACTCTAAGCAAAGTAAGAACAAAATAGGTGACATTGGGTCCCCTCGGCGCAAACCCCGCCGTCCTTTAAACAAGCCATGGAGGTTACCATTAATCGATAGTGAAAAGGAAGTGGTGGTGACACATTCCTTAATCCAATCAACAAACCGAGTAGGGAAGCCCAAACTTTTCAACATTTCCTCCAAGAATTCCCAAGAGACCATATCATAAGCTTTGGTAAGGTCAATTTTTAGCATACATCTGGGCGAGATACGTTTTCGACTATATCCCCGAGTCAATTCTTGCGCCAAGAAAATGTTATCTTGCAAACTTCTACCTGGAATGAATGCAGATTGGGCAAGATCAACAATGGCATCCACAACCTTCGTCATGCGCTCCGTCAGGATCTTGGATATGACTTTATACACCACATTTAAACAAGCTATAGGCTGAAAATCAGAAACTTTTGGAGGCTGTCTCGTCTTCGGTATGAGGGTAATAATTGTATGGTTTAGTTGTTTTAGGAGCTGCCCATGCTCAAAGAACTCATGCACCGCAGCTAATACATCACCACCAACCCCCTCCCACTGATTTTTAAAGAATGCCGCAGTAAACCCATCTGCCCCCGGGGCTTTCTTATTTCCAATATCAAACAGTGCATGACGAATTTCCTGGTTAGAAATTTGGCCTATCAACTGATCGCACATCCCCTGGTTTAGTAAGGGACCATTACGGATAATATGGAGTTCAATCCTTTCACGTTGAATGGAAGAGCCGAACAGCTCTTAATAGTGATGGACAAGGCAGGAGGCAACTTCATCCAAAGAAGAGGTGGGAGTACCGTCCTCCTTAAGAAGAAAGGTAATTTCATTCATCCGATTCCTTTTCTTAACCAACGCTGAGAAATATTTAGTGTTGCGGTCAGCCTCCATCAAATGCGTCCCTTTAGCCTTTTGTTGAAAGAACAACCTTTCTGCCTCTTGTAGAAAAGTGGGGCATTTACGCTTAGCATTTAGCATGGCCGTCAATTGTGCATCAGTTGGGTTAAGAAGAGAGAGCTGGTAGCACCGCTGAAAGTCATCTTGAGCGTCCTGTGCTTTTTGTGAGATATGCCCGTATTCTGCCTTGTTCAAGCTCTTGAGAGGGTATTTCAAAGATTTTAGTTTTTCAGCCAGGGTAAACTGTGCAGTACCGTTAACTTGAATAGCCCAATTAGCAGAAACTATGTTCGGGAAAGTCGGGTGCTGAAGCCAAAGATTAAAGAATTTAAAAGGGCGATTGCCTTGGTCTACTTGTTTGTTGAAGTCTACAATAATTGGGCAGTGGTCTGAATCAATTCTCATAAGGAGGAAGTGTGCCAAGCAGAACCACCCATTGATCGCCCAATCCGAGTTACAAGTACGCGATCCAGTTTCACCCAAAGATTGTTTCTCTGCCAGGTATAAAACTCACCACGTGAAGGAGCATCATCAAGGCCCAAAATGACCCGAAATTCTTGTAATCCTTTCAAGAAGTAGTCGGAAGGGGGTTTACACCCAAGTCGCTCCGACGCCTTACAAACACAATTAAAATCACCCATTAGAAGCCAAGGCATGGTGGACCTATTCGGAAGCCCAATTAGGTGGTGCCAAAGCTCCCGCTGCTTTGTCACACTATATAATCCATAAATACAAGTCACCAAAAATTCATGATTGCTAGATAATTGGAGAACCCGACAGTGAATGTGCTTTTTGCCTATCTCCAAAACCTGGCAAGAATAACTAGAAGGGTCCCAAGTGATGGCCATTCTACCTTTTTCAATCAAACCGAAATTGTGGCTGAAATCCCAGCTAGGAAACCGATTGATCAACATCCTCTCCAAACCTGAAATAGTGAGTTTGGTCTCTAATAAACAAAGCAATTTGCAATGGTGTTGTCTTGTAAGTGTGACAACACTCTTCTGTCGCGAGGTCGTACTTAGACCTCGGACATTCCAGCAGAGAAAGCTAATTGATTCAGCCGGGAGGGTCCAGCCCCTCCAGCTGTACCCACGGTCCCAATGGAGATTCTGATCTGCCCAGATTTGCCATACTTGGAAGATTTCTGCTTATGAGCCACTGAAGTGAAGCCATCAGGTTCTTCCACTACAGATTTACCTTTAGAGGTGGATTGCGGGAGTAGCAACTCGTCAGTCCCCGCACCTATGGTTGCGTCCCGTACCAAGTGTTGCGGCTCATCAAGACCCGCACCTGAATGGGGCTCTCGCATCAAGGGAGCAGTCGGTTGATTCTGCCCATCGCTACCCGTATTGCTCAAAGACGAGTCGGACGTAGGCCTCAGGCCTGAAGCTGGCCAAGAATTGCCTTGGTGAGAATCACTTGGAGCAACTGGAACGTTGCCTCCCTAATTGGCCCGACCCTTAGGAACCCATTTCTGGAGCTTTGGCTGAGTTTTATTGCAATTAAACACATTATGCCCAAAATGCCTACAATCACAGCAGTAGGACAGGAATGTTTCATACACTACCGATTGCGAGAACTTGGTTCCTTCCGGCAGCTTCACATCAAAACTAGTTATAGGTGGTTTAGATACATCGACCTCCACTAGCAGTCGCGCATAGCCAATTCGAGCTCTTTGGTTGGTAATTTGGTCAGTGCAAATGGGTTTACCAACCATAGAACCGAGTTTTGATAGCCTTTTATCAGTCCAGAGATCTAAGGGAACATTTGGAAGTTTAATCCAAATCGGTAAAGCCATGAAATCTTGAAAATTGAAGGCAAATCCAGGAGCAAGTTTCTTCAACATAAGTGTTTTGCCAAACAGTAGGTAAGGGCCACCAGCCAAAATACTTGTGCGATCCTCTTCCGATTCAAACCGGAACACAAGCCAGCCACCTTCATGAGGAATTAGTTTACAAGCAACACCCCATTGAGCAGTCAGCCCTTTAACGGCTTTCATGCCAGGGAAACGGCCAGTGAAGACACCAACCAAGCAAAATCCCCATTCTTGCTCCAACTCCAATCGATCTTCAGCCAATATAGTCAATCCCTTCTCCACAGGTAATTGTTCCAGCTGCATACCCTGGTTCAAGGCACGGTTGTTGCGGAAAAGACTAGCAAAGGATGGTTTTGAGTTCGTACCTTTGGTTCTGCCAAGCTCACCATTCGGCTGAGAGCCTGAAACAGTGCAGCCCATGTCACCCTGCTGGTGGGCAGAAGGGGGGGTAGACATTTTGTCGACTACCTGGTCAGCAGTCGAGTCTTCCTCTGAATCATCAGCTTCCGTAGTGTCATGGCTTCCCAAGGCAATCTCGCCCTCAACATCTTCATCCTCTTCAGAAGTGGAGTCCTCCTCATACGACTCAGCAGTATAGATTTCATTCACAATACCCTTATCTGTTTTGAGAGACGCACCTGGTTTTTTCAAGTCTGGTTTTCTATTGGCCCCCTCTGAAAGGACAAGTTTGGCACCTCCTGTAGTGTGTTTCAGATTACCCTTCAAAACTTGCGACAACAGCGAAGGTTTCCCAGTGAAGACCTTCGGACGAGCTGAAGCAGCCGAAGGATGCACATTGGTTGTTGTGGAATCGAAAGCCATGTCCAAGGTGAGGCGGCAGCAGTGGGCGGGTCATGCGAGGGGTTAGGGTCCTTAGGTTTTTTCTTCCCCATGGAGCATGAGGAAAAGCAGAACCGCTGACCCTAGGACGAGGAGAGCAGCCAAACCCTTCAGAGGAAACACGAGCAAAACCTCTGTCCACCTAGAAGATAGGAACCCGACTTCCCGTAGCTAAGGGGATTTCAACACAACACCACCCAAAGAAAAAAGCAAGAAGGTCGACAGAAAGAAAAGCACAAAGAAACCTCGACGATACTCCAAGAAACAAGTGCAGCAAAATACCCGACCCACACTTCAGCAATCAACCGTGAGTAGGATCGAAGGAAGGAGAGGCAAAAGGTGGACGAAGTCTAGAAGAAGAGTCACCTAGAGAGAGACACTCTCAAACGCCCACAAGCCTTCTTTGCAATGCTGTTCTTTACGTGGCGAGGATTGTTCTAGATATGCGACAAGCAGTAGGCTAGAGGGTTGCTGTCGGAATGTCGTAATGACTAGTGATGATGGTGGTTTAACAGTTACCCCCTCTTGCCAGATCACCTATCATACTCCTTACTACCATTGAATGTTGGCAGTGAATGGCGGCACAATAATTAATTTGTTTATGTTACTTAAGCAATTAGTTAACTAATAAGTTAATTATGATTAAAAAATGGATTATACCTAATGGGTTGCGAGGTAGCCCAAGTATGGACTAAACCCAAAAGCTTATAAAAGCCTAGTTAAAGGCTTAAACTTTAGACCTATATTATGAAAGACTAACTCTTAATTATTTGTCAACATATTACAACCGGCGCAAATGTAATTAGATATATTTAAATACGTTTTATAAATGTTAAAAGATTGGGTTAACATTGTATTTAAAAGAATTTTGGTATGGACTTAAATATTTTGATGAATAAGAAAATAAGTTAAAGACTTATAAATCGCATAATAAATTTATTTATTTAAAAATGACTTTTTAAATTTATTGAAAATATGAATGAATTTGATGATACTTAGAGATAAATTTCTAAGTGAATTATAAAATTAAAATCGATTAGTTCAATCTTATTTATAAATAATTTATGATTACTTTAAATTAGTATATTCATAAGTTGATTATTAAAAATGAGTTTCTAATTAAACAATATTTATAATTAGAAATAAATTTGTAATTAAATTTAAGCTATTAGTGTTATAATAAATTAAAAATACATTTCTGATTGAATTAAATTAATTAAATCAACATTAAGTTTGATGATTGGAAAGGAATTATATTTTTATTCTCTTTCAAGAGTTTTGGCTTTAATGATATGATCATATTATGGGACACATTTAACTTATTATTCTACATTATTGAATATTCTTTTTCTTTGAATTCGTTTAAAAAAAATGGTTGTCAAAGAACCATTTTTCAATCCAAACTCTAGCACAATAAAATTGTGTGAATTTTATAAAGGGACAATTAGATCAACATTGTATGGTACCTAGGGCAAATCTAATGCTACATATTATATTGTTGAACACATGATATAAGGTCTCATCTTTGCTTGTTATCAAGGGTTCTCCACTTCTACAAAGCAAAAATGAATCGCTTTGCAAAATGTTCATGCCCCAACATAGAGACTTGTTAAGTGGAGTGTGGAATACTCCATTGGATCATATTTACATATATAGTTAGGTAGTGCAAACTTTTTTGAAAGAGCATAATAGAAGAGAAGTGTCTTAGTTTTAGTGGAATATCAAAAGACATTATAGAGCTAATAGCATATATGAATTTTAGTGGTTCATATAAAGAACTAATTGACCCAATACACCTAGAGTTCGTCAATTTTATATTGGTAAGATTCATCCAATTTTATCATTTTAGTAAAAAAGTTTTAATTCACTTTTTTTATTTGATGTTTAAGGATACTTATGAAGCATTCGTTGTTTGTAACAACTGTTAAATTTTGAATATTATGCGTTCATGGAAATGCATTAATCTTTCAGTTTTGATTGTTTTATATGTATGTGTTATATATATCATACTTAATATATTCATAAATAAATACACCTAAATAGAATGATTAATTGATGATTAATTATTATATAGATGATGATTGGAAACTTAGTGACCTTTTGATTTTATAGATAATTGTGAAAATAATTAAATTTTCTATTTAGAAGATTGCATCAAATACTCGACATTGATAATAATCACATGCTAAATGTGTCATTATAAACATATGTATTTAAGGAAAATGAATACTATATCTAAAATTTTGTCATAGAATTTACTAAACGTGAAAACTTTAATGACGAAAATTTAGAAATTTGGAAGTAATGAAATCTAATATGTATTGGAAGAGCAAAAAGGCTCTTGTCTCATTATTTGAGATCATGATAGTGTTTAAGAAGCATAATATGACTCAACATAAAAAAAGTGAGGCATGTGGCTCATATAAAAGAACTCATTGGCTTATACAACATATTTAATGATATTATGCAAGAGATCTAGAGGTATGACTATACTGAGAATATATAGTCTAAGATGATAACATGTTATAGTCACATCCTAGTGAACATATTATAACCAATAGCTATTGTGTTTGACATTTCTCTTGCTATTGCTATGACTGCTTGCCTTAGTATCATGCCTAGGCCATATAACTTTTATCAGGATTTCATTTACCTGAGCATCCTACAATGAGGTTCATGATTTCACAGAATTTGTCTTACATTGATAGGTTTGTTGAATATCTTAGCTCAGGATCTGCTTTTGTCCTGGCAATGACTTTCAGAAAAGATGGTATTGCACATAGAAAGGATGGTATTGCCACAAATTGCAACAGCAAACATGGATGTTCTCATGTTCATCAAAACAGGTAACGACACCGAAAGTAAGGGAGAAATGAACAACTATAAGAGGCAAGGGTAACTGAATAAAGAGCTTGGTTATATCATCTGATTTGTTCTATGGATGCAAAGGAATAAACAAATAGCTCCTTCTAAATGGCAAGTAATCAATGAATGAATTTCTGACACCATATGCCAATACCCAGTAAGCAAAATCGTGTTCCTTATCACTTGAACAAGACAAAAATTCCGATTCTGTTTCCTTTTTCTTGTTAACTTATCCAGGAAAGGATGGAAATGCAAATAAAATGAGAAGATGCACACGCCTACTCCGATTTCTCTGTAATACTTGAAACCTTTCTCTTCATCCGGCTATAGGGCCCAACTGTCCGATCCCTCATATACATGTATATAACCTGGCTCCAAGATTTATACGAGTCTAAACTCTCATAGTATTCCGGTGCTATCTCCTTAACTTTGTGAAGCTTGCTTCCAGGAATCCTAGGGAAATCATGGTGTTCGTTGTGGTACCCAACATGCCAGGTTAGAAAGTTTAAAGGACCATAATAAGAATATGTCTCTTGGTCCGGATTGAAGACATAATGCTCTGAGATAAAATGACCAGCCATTGGGTGCATCCCTCCTCCAACAAATGTGGAAAGGATCAAATAAGCAAAGGATCTCCAGCCCCAAAAGTAAACCATGCCCGCATCAAGGAGTAACTGAACAAACAGGTTGCCAAACTCCCAACAACCAGGAGGTTTTGGTTTAAGAAACAACGGCCGCAAAGCATAGAAGAAGAGCTGGCAGATAACCCATAATGATTTTGTGAGTGCATTCTTGACAAGATGAGCTTCAGCATGGCTTGGAATGTCCATATCTATACCATCTACTCCTTGGAAACGATGGTGCTCAAGGTGATATTTTTGGAAGGTCACAGACATAGGTACACCAATAGGGAGGTTAGCAAAAATCCCAAGCCATCGGTTATAGACTGGTGTTGAGAAAGCAAGATTGTGGCTGAGCTCATGGATAGCTAAGAAAAGATTGTGATTGAGGAAAGAACCAAAGAAGTAGGCTATTGCCAGTATGTTCAACCACCCAGAATTGTGAAGCAATGTAGCCGTCCCCAGCTGCAGGAAAACCACCACGGTAACCTGCAACACAACCACTTTGAGACCTTCACACATATACTCAGGAAAGAAAAGTGCTTGTTATAAGCAAATAACGTACAGTCATAGCATGATGTCCCATCACCATGTATTCCATTAAAACCAATTTCTAAATACAGTCTACAGCTTGTTTAATGTCTAGTTAATGATATTGAAATTCTTTTGACCAATATGAACAGATTTCAGGCATTCTAAACATGATTTGCAAAAGGGCATCTGTTTAAACATGAACAAAAGACATGTCCATGCACCCAGCACGCAGAAAAGTATAGACAGCGTGCCAATTATCAGAAAATATTTTTTTACTTGTATGCTGCAGTGATTCAAATTCGCCTAAAAGTTCAAAAAGAATTTTGAACTGATTTTAGTCAAATGCAGACCATTGCTCTTAAGATGAAAGCACATCAGCATGCAATCCAGTTTTCACGCCAGTAACGGAACCGCAGCAGAAAAGATTTAATATCGACTGCCTAAGAAGTAGTTAAAAGAACAACGCAAGAAAAATCAGGTCAATATAACATCAGCTCGTCATCATCTGTAGATAGAGAACAAAGTCTGTTCAAGATAGCTCATATTCGCCCAAGAACATAGAATGGAAAAGATTTGAAATAAATCGAATACTTCCGAAATCACTTTGTTTTCATCGAAAATCAGAAACGGCTCCGGATCAACATTCCCATAAGAACTCAATAAAGATATAGGAAGAACTGGTTCCCTAAAATAATCAGTCGTGGCAAGAAATAAAAGAGTATAACCCTTCTCAATTCACAGAAAGAACTTGGAGAATCAAAGAAAGCTTGTTTTGGTCAATTGGGTGTACAGAATGTGGTTGGCACGACAAAAGAGATCCCAAAAACTCCTGTTTAACAACGGAAGATTACGAAGACTACAAAAACATATAAACCCCATTAACCATTCAATCAATCGACATTGCCTCAGATCTAAATCCAATGAAAAAAAAAGTTAAAAGTCATCATTCAAGCATCAAGCCAAAAAATTTCAGAGAGAAAGAAGAGACCTTGAAGAAAGCCCAAGGATCAGGGCCAAAAAGATGTTTAATTTCAGGGTACTGAGAGAGGATCTGTCGTCTCCTAGAAGCATGAGGCTCGTCTGTGTATGACCAGAAGAAATCGTCAGCCATTCCACCTTCGGCTTCTTCCTCAGGCAATGGCCTCCTGTCTCCACCTTTGCCCATTGCCCGAATCCTAAGAAGGGAATTTAGTGTATGTATAGCCGACTGGGTTCTGCTAAAAACTAGCGAGAGGGTGTAAGCTAGATGACTGAATCTGCGGGTGAAGAAGATGGACTAATGAGTGAGGGCAGGGTGTTTATGTGCTGTCATCAGGAAAGAGAAGTTTTAGATTTGTCGTTTGAAACAGCAACCAATAACTAATGCCTCTTCATTGTCTCTTAAGGGTGCAAGTTTTCGGTCTTGCCGTCGCTGTGCAAGGTAAGATTTTTGCGTGAGGGTTTGGCTGTTTTCAATTTTATTGCCGTTGCTTTTGTAGTATGGATCAGGAGTTACAGAGCCTTTCTATTCGGGAGACGAAAAATCTTGAGTTTGTAATACCGACCCGCCGGGAGTTATGAATTATTTAACATGAAACTGTCGTGGCCTAGGCAACCATAAGATAGATCGAGCATTGAAGGATCTAGTTAGGTTCAATAAGCCTCGTGCTCTTTTTTTAAGTGAAACTCTTGCGAATTCTGTTAAGGTTGATGAAATAAAAGTTTTATTAAAGTATGATTGTTGTTTTTGTGTTGATCGGGTTGGCCG